>BOPP01000080.1:4122070-4133676 GCA_017312745.1 Gryllus bimaculatus
CGAGGACAAATTCTACTGTGAACTGCTGAATCAGATTAATACGTCGAATAAGCAGCAATCGGGGGCCACGGCGTAGAGGCTTCCGCAATTTACCGATGGTGGAGGGGGGGCGCTCCGCCGCTGCTTCGCGAAGGCGCATGAGGCTGAAGTTGGGGTCAGCTGTGCGCCGGGGATGCCTCTGCCAGTGGGCAACCTCCACAGCCACCGCACGCTCCGTCGCGCCGCGGCCGGAACGAAAGCACCCCCTCCCCTCCCCCTCTCCCACGTTCTCCACCCGCTGCGCTCCTGTGGCGCCTGCGACCCCTGTGAAAGGCTCCAATAGGAGTCCTGACCCGTACAGTCACTTATTTCCGTTCTCGTTTTTAACATGGTGCAAAGAGGAGAGTGTTGTTGCAAATGACACGAATTTCAGTTGAACGACATTCTGACGTACGGATTGAGCCAGGGATGTTATTGATTATACTCAAACGCAAAAACTAATTAAACTTTTCCTTTTTATGTGAATCTTAGAAATTTATTGGATACTGTTTCAAGTAATGTTGTATGAGAGACCAGAAATACCGCTGATTTTATGCTCGACCAGCATTCCCGCGGGTCCTCTGCACCGACACTGTGGTGAATTGTAGGCATTCCAATCCTGACTGTAGTTCTATAATATCAGTTAATGAAGGACAGACCCTAACAACGGCCACGACCACTCGTGATCTTTCATTTCGCTTCTCATGTTCTTTACCTTTCCCTTTACACATTACAGACACTTACATGCATACACTATCGCCACACATGTCTGGACTTACAGCTTGTCCCGGCGTGGGCTGTGTCCCATAGAAAGAGTATCTCAAGGTAAACAGAAATCATCATCAATACAAGAAGTTGAGATTACTATTTAATAATCTCATATTATTATTAAATTTTATTAATTTTCAAATATTGCGATTGTTAATGTCATCGTATAACAACTTTTTATTCCGGAAAAAGGAAGAGAGAGCAGAAGTTAAAAGAACTGTTTATTTGATGTCGTGCGTCTATATATAATAATTCTTAGGCTCGCATTAGATGAATACGGAGGGCCGAGATAAATATGCCCAGGAAGGTGATAGTCAACGAACAATGGCTCACTGCTGGCGAACTTTCGTGTTTCAGTAACGTAAACAGCGTTACTAACACTTATTTCTGCCAGGTCAACGATTTTGCTCAGGCCCCTTCGAAAGAAAATCACCGGCGGCTAAGAGCCCGGTCTTTAGTATGCTTCTTCGCGTTCTCTGAATTTGCACTGCACTAGCAACAGTTATTTGGCCTCGAGCCTTTGGCGCATCTCGAAGGCAAGCCAACATTTCTCAATCATCGAAGATGACATCACTGGATGATGCGACAACCAGCCCATACCCAGCTTCATCCTGTGGACTGAATGGCAATGAAAGAAATGATTCCGTGCGCGGGTCCGAACACTGTTTAGAGTGGTGATCACGGATTCATGGAAACCAAACTGTTAAGAACGACTGAGGAAGGTGATCAGATAGAATTCGTCATGAAGTGAAATGAAGGCAATGAAAAGAATAATGAACATCGGGGCAAAATGTTTAACTCTTGCGTCAGTGGCTGACTTCTTGTTCTGAATTATGTATTAACGGCAATTTCCAAGAACGTACTACCTTCAAACGCTGTCATTTGCATAAGACAATTATTCTGTTATGTTCGTATTTATTATACGGTTGGGTCCAGAAGTATATTCTATATATACTTAATCTTGATTTGGCTGTCCAGAATCATTTGTGTTGAATGGTGTTTTATCTGCGTTTTATCTAGAATTTGTGATATTAAATTAAATTACAATTCCTCAGTGAAAGAGTTCCGAAAAAGCAGTGGGAGCTGAACGCTTCTTTTCAGTTATGTCATGTTGTTTCTGTTGGATTTTGCAATCATTTATGAAAAATTTTACTTGCCACTCACATCATAGCCTCTGTAATAATTTTGTATTCAAAGCAGCACAATATAAGAATAGAATAGTATTTTTATTTTCAATTTATATAGAGAGAACAGGCATTTTATATACATTGTCAATAAAATGAAATTGAGCAGCCACAAAAAGCTTCTAGAGACTATCAACTAATCGAAGTCGAAGAAGCAAGTACCCTTCAGAATGGAAGGGACTTGGGCTTTCCATTCAACTTACTATCGTTATGTCTTCATGTTGTTGAATCTGAGTGAACCACGTTTGAATATTTACAAACAATGCTGATAAAATTACTTTGCAAAAAACTTTTATAAACTTGAAAAAACCTTTTGAAAAATTTTTATTTTTTTTTCCCCTTTTTTAAATGTTGAATTACAAGTTGTTATGCGGCTTAACGAACCTTCTCTAGTGAATGGAAAAAATTAACTCGTTATTTCATTTGTGGAGAGAGAATAAGAATAATGCGTGTCACATTTCATTTCTCGCACCGCTAACAGTTCATTGAGCAGCACTTTCAAACAAAAACCTCCAGTGCGAAGTTTGTGTTTATGATTCTGTCGTGTGTGTTAGATATACGGACTCGTACTTGCACATTGTAATGTAGAGAAAGGGAAATGATGACATTTAAGTAACTGAACTGTCAATCACTGAACCGTTAGAATGAACGTTGCTACACGTGCATACTCAAGCACTGCCCCATATATCGCCAACCTTCGTTTTGGGCGTACCAACTTTAATCAAGTGCCGGTGTTACCATATTGATTGCGAAATATCGGTACTAGCCATGTATTTGATTTGCATATTAGAACCAGTCGTGGTGGAGTCCGGACCGGTTCTTTTATGGGCCAGCTGACCTCTCACGGAACCAGTTCCGCTCTGCAAGGAATCGCGACAATTTCACATGACTTGCATTTCCTCATGGATGGCCATACTTCTTAGGCACTTGCCTGCACTTTTTATTCATAATAAATGAGAAGCACTTCTCTGTGCCGTTTATATTGCAGTACATTATTTTTCTTTAGTTGTGGTCTAGTAGAAATGTGACATCTAGGCTCTAAATCTCCCATTTTGATGCCTAAAAGTGGTTATTAAAAAGTCAAGATAGTGCCATATTTTCTTAAATAGGACAGTATTGAGCTAAAAAAATTGTTAGAAAAAATAATTTATTGCAACATATATTGACACTTCTTTTGAAACTGTTATTTGTTATTTGCATTTATTTTTTTAAATGGTACTTTTTATCACACGATACCTGGAGCAATGAATGAGTATTAAATCGTATTATTTCCGTGTCGGCTAAAATTTGCAGTATTCTGGCAATTACTTCATACTTCTCTACATTAGTTGAATGGCGTGCTTGTACCTGTTTACACGTGGGTGACAAAAGGATGAATTGCCCGTGCAATCATTGACCAATCGATTTCGCTTATCCAACATCGGACAACTCTTGTTGGTCACGAATTGCGCGTCTGGATCACGCAGACACATCACATGCACTTATGTGACTCGGTCAACATTTATCCTCTTGGCAACTGCATGTGACTCCTTTTGGTGGGATGAACATTTTGCAAATCCAATTTTGTATCCCTCAGGGTTGTAGGCTGGAGGATAAGATGAATGATGCATGTAATGAAGATGAAGAAACATAAAAACATACAGAGATGCTCACACCACACCCATGTCCGAGGATGGGACGCGAGCGAGGCTATAAAAAGTAGAACCGGGCTGCCTTAACATTGTAAGGCTGTGAATGTCAGTAGGAAGGAGATAGGTTCGACTTCCCGTAGTTCAATAGCGATTTCACGCTATTTCAACACCAACAAAGCGTGCAGTGAACAGCCACGACCTGATTGAAAACTTTTCACTGTGCTCTACTCGTCATGTCCGTTGGTCTCACCCGGAGCGATCCTAATCGCATGCCAGACAGAAATTTTAACAATGGGCAACGCCTGCTTATGATGTCTTCCCATCGTGTCCTCACTCATTTCCTTACACCAGACGTTGGCTTCATCCTCCATCCCATACGGCCAATATCCCATGGTATCACAATTCGGCAGAATGATAGACACGAATTGGCCGGGCTCTATCAGAGAGGAGCTGAAACAAACAAATTGTGAAGCGCATATCTTCTTGAACAATCAAAACTCACAAAAGGTATTCTAAATATAGGTTGTGAAAGCGTTAGTTAAAGATGGAAAATGTAGGCGTCTATATTGCTTTGTGCAGGATATTCAGGGAGACTTAGTCTCGAACGGTCAAATATATTAGGACAAATAATTGCGAGCATTAAAAAAAACATTTAATAATTTTCAAAAACTAGTTATGATACCAAAAATGACCCTCGGGGTGGGGGCTGCCGTGGGGTCGAATGTTAAATGGAAATACCCATTTTTATTACAATTCGGATCTACGCCACAAAATACGTAGGTTTTGCCTGAGATTTTTTTCGTTCTCGACATGAGTTACAATCGCAAAAATTCGATTTACCCTGATTCTCTTAGAAAAATATGGAAAACGTCTAATATTCGCGAGAAATACACACGATCCGAAAACGAAAACACAGGGGTTAGTCGGAAATGTACTTTGGCCTTCACTTTTATAAAGCCAGATATTAAATAAAACTCACTGTTTTATATCGACATAAATTACTTGTCATACCATTAAATGCAGAAGAAACGTTTCGAAAATTAATTATTTCCATCGTCAGGCTTAAGGTAATATAGACTTTTTGCGATACAGTAAAACATGTTAGGTTTTTAAAGTGGTTTTCTCAGGTATGAAACGTTTACTTTATTTTAACGTTTGAGGTTAATTTCTCTCCCCAAATCGTGAGACTGTAACTCGATTAGCTCTACTTAAATTTACTGTTATTCATTAAGTCGTAGCTTCGCGGCCAGTCAATGACACTCGGCTGTCCGGGAGGACGCCGGACGTGGCATGTACCACGTTTTTTTTGGCCGACATGCTCGCAACCTATCTCATAGGCAGGAATATGTTTCAGATACTTGCTTACTTTTTATGGGGAGAATCCGAATCAGCATGCATGTTCGCGTTACTCCCCTTCCCATCTCCAAGGGTTTGGGGTTTGGGAGTCATATCGAGTATTATTAATAATTTTTTGAAAATTATTAAATACGTAATTCTTATTTTACGCTCGCTATATCTATCCAAATATGTTGCGGGACTTTTAGTCCGCCCCTTAATCTACCCCTAGATATTACCAGTAATATAGTAGTGATTTTAGTACCTTTTGACACTATAGCCATATTATCATACTAGTAAGCAAATTTACTATCTATATGATTACTACTATATTATCGTTATTACTATTATTTATAATTATTATTAATACAGCTATCATGCGAAATCATCAAAAAAATGTAACATTCTTTATTTGTTTGCATGAAATATATTGTCTTATTATTTTGATTGCGTATTCGCTTTTCAATTTTCCTTTGTGCTGATTTTTGAAAATACACAAATCGTGTGTATAAAAGAATCATTGTGATATGAAAGATAAAAGCACGGTTATTTTACGTTCCATGCCGCTTTACAAGAGCTCAATTGTGTTTTCAGCGATAATCGAATTCAATTAAGTTTATCACAAGATCTATTATTTACCTACTTTGTTTACTATTTATGATAGTTTACCATACAGTGTTCATTACTTTATATTAAACTAGGATTTATCGTGGATGATACCTTTCAAATTACAAAGCTCGATAATTACGATAATTCTATGGATAATTACACACCTGCACTATTAACCGGAGCATATCTGCATAAAATAACTTGTCTAACTACTTTTAATGAGATATTATCTAAAAATCTGAGTTTATTCTTTATAAAGTTCATTACTTTCAATATTCCAACGTATTATTTTTTTAATTTGGCTCTATTTAGCAAGGCTAACGTATTCCCATAGCTCAAAGAAACTCCATTCTAATTGGAAACGACTGTTTAAATTTAATTAACTTTATTATTTTGAATATCATATCGGTAGGTTTAATTCGAGAACTTTTCCGCTTCCTTACGAATAGTTATATAGAAATTACCTAGCTTTCCAGTTTCGAGCTCTCCCAGCACAAATTGACTATACAGCAGAAGTAAATTAACCAGCAAGAAATGAGTTGGATAGGAAAGAAAACGCTTGGAGAGAACTCGGTAGCGCGCGTGCCGTTAGTTGTGATAATCTCTCTCTTTGGGGGATACACTTTTCTGCCAGGGTCAACGTTTGGCTCGGCGCCCTTCGAAGGAAAATCACCGGCGGCTAAGAGAGCCCGGTCTTTGTTATGCTTCTTTCGTTCTCTGGTTTGCACTGCACTGCACAGGTTTTGGCTCGACCTTTGGCGCATCTCGAAGTGCAGCCAGATACATTTCTCAATCATCGAAGATGACACTCAGCTTGGATGATGGACAACCAGCCCATCACCCAGCTCATCCTGTGGACGGGAATGGAATGGGAAGAAATGATCCTGCGCGGTCCGTAACACGTTGTTTAAGGTGGTGATCACGGATTCATGGAAACAAACTGTAAAACGACTGAAGGAAGGTGATCAATAGAATTCTCATGAAGTGAAATGAAGTCAATGAAAAGAATAATGAACATCGGGGCAAAATGTTTAACTCTTGCGTTCAGTGGCTGACTTCTTGTTCTGAATATGTTATTAACGGCAATTTCCAAGATCGTGACTACCTTCAAACGCTGGTCATTTGCATAAGACATTATTCTGTTATGTTTCGTATTTATTATACGGTTTGGTCCAGAAGGTATATTCTATATATACTTAATCTTTGTCTTGGCTGTCCAGAATCATTTGTGTTTGAATGGCTGTTTTATCTGCGTTTTATCTAGAATTTGTTGATATTTAAATTAAATTACAATTCCTGCACGTGAAAAGTTTCGAAAAGGCAGTGGGACTGAACGCTTCTTTTCAGTATGTTCATTTGTTGTCCTGTTGGATTTTTGCAATCATTTATTGAAAGAAATTTACTGCACAGTTTCACATCATAGCCTTGTAATAATTTGTATTCAAAGAGCACAATATAGAAAAGTAAATAGTATTTTTTATTTTCAATTTATTAGAGAGAACAGGCATTTTTATATACATTGTCAATAAAATGAAAGTGGAGCAGGCACAAATAAGTTCTAGGAGACTATCAATAATCGAAGTCGTAAGAAAGCAAGTACCCTTTCAGAATGGAAGGGACTTGGCTTTCCATTCAACTCTACGATCTTTAGTGTCTGTCATGTTTTGAATCTTGAGTGAAAGCCACGGTTGAATATTTACAAAACAATGCTGATAAAATTACTTTGCACTTATACTGAAAACCTTGAATCTTTAAGAGTTGAATTACAAGTTGTTATGCGTGCTTAACGAAACCTTTCTCTAGTGAATGGAAAAATTACTCATACTTTCATTTGTGGAGAGAGAATAAGAAAGAAATGCTGTCACAATATTCATTCTCTGCACCTAACAAGTTCATGAGCAGCATTCATCAGATAAACCGTCCAGTGCGAAGTTGTGTGTTTATGATTCTGTCGTGTGTGTTAGATATACGGACTCGTACTTGCACATTGTAATGTAGAGAAAGAGGGGAAATATGACTATTTAATAACGTGAACTGTCAATCACTGAACCGTTAGAATGAGACGTTGCAACACGTGCATACTACAAGGCACTGCCCCATATATCGCAACCTTCGTTTTGGGCGTACCACTTTACATCAAGTGCCGGTGTTACCAGTATGATTTGCGAAATATGGCGGTAGCTCATGTATTGGTTTGCAGTATTTAGAACAGTCGTGGGTGGAGTCCCGGACCGGTTCTTTTATGCGGGCCAGCTTGACCTCTCACGGAGACCAGTTTGCTTGCAAGGAGCCGCGACATTCACATGACTTGCATTTCCTCATGGAATGGGTAATACTTCATAGGACACTTGCTGCACTTTTTATTCATAGATAAATGAAAAGCAAGTTCTCTGTGCCATTGTTATATTTCAGTACATTCATTCTCTTTTTAGATGAAGTGTCTGATGTAGAAAGGTGACAACTAGGCTCTAAAATCTCCCATTTTGACGCCTAAAATAGGTTATTGAAAGCCAAAAATATGCCATATTTTCTTAAATAGGAAGTATAAATTGAGCTAAAAAAATTTTAGAAAAACATTTTATTGCAACATATTTTATTGATACTTCTATTGACACAGTCATTTGCATTTATTTTTTAAATGGAACTTTTTATTACACGATACCTGGAAGCAATGACAATCGTAGTATTCAACCTATTAGATTCGTGTCGGCTACAATTTGCAGTATTCTGGCAATTACTTCATACTTCTTTACATTAGTTGAATGGCATGCTTGATTACCTGTTTACAGCATGGGTGACAAAAATGAATTGCCCGTGCAATACATTGGACAATCGATTTCGCTTATCCAACATCGGACAAAACTCTTGTTTGGTCACGAATTGGCCGTCTGGGATCCCGCGGACACACACATGCACTTATCGTGACTCGGTAACATTTATCCCTTGGCAACTGCATGCGACTCCGTTTTGGGGGAATGAACATTTTGCTAAATCCAATTTTTATCCTTGAGGGTTGCTAGGCCTGGGGGATGAAGATGGAATGATGATGATAATGAAGGATGAATGGAAGACATACACATACAGAGATGCTCACACACACCCATGTCCGAGGTGGGACGCGAGGAGCTATAAGAAAGTAGAACCGGGCTGCCTTAACATGTAAGGGCGTGTGAATGTCATAGGAAAGGAGACTAGGTTCGACTCCCGTATTTCAACAGCGTATTTCAGCGGCGTATTTCAACACCAACAAAGCCGTGCAGTGGGGAGACACCACGACCTGATTGAAAACTTTGTCACTGTGCTCTACTCAGTCATGTCCGTGGTCTCCCCGGAGCCGATCCAATCGCATGCCAGACAGAGAATTTTAACAATGGGCAACGGCCTGCTTATGATGTCTTCCCATCGTGTCCTCACTCATTCCTTACAGCCAGACGTTAGGCTCATCCTCCATCCCCATTACGCCAATATCCCATGGTATCGACAATTCGGGCAGAACTGATAGACACGAATGCCGGGCTCTATCAGAGAGGGAGTGGAACCAAACAAATTGTGGAGCGCATATCTTCTTGAACAATCAAACTCACAAAAGCGTATTTAAATATAGGTTGTGAAAGCGTTATTAAAGATGGGAAAATGTAGGCAGTTCTATATTTGCATTGTGCAGGGATATTCAGGGAGGACTTAGTCTCGGAACGGTCAAATATATTAGGACAAATAATTGCGAGCGATTAAAAAAACATTTAATAATTTCAAAACTATTCAATGATACCAAAAATGACCCTCCGGGGGTGGGGTGGCTGGCCGGGGGTCGAAATGTTAAATGGAAATACCCATTTTTATTACAGATTCGGATTCTACGCCACAAAATACGTAGGTTTTGCCTGAGTTTTTTTCGATTCTCGACAGATGGAGTTACAATCGCAAAAATTCGATTTACCCTGATTCTCTTAGAAAAATATGGAAACCGTCTAATATTCTCGAGAAATACACATCGGATCGGAAAACGAAACAACAGGTTAGTCGGAATGTACTTTGGCCTTCACTTTAAAGGCCGGATATTAATATAAACTCACTGTTTTTATATCAGTACATAAATTACATGTCATACATAAATGCAGAAACGTTTCGAAAATTAATTATTTCCATCGTCAGGCTTAAGGGTAAAATATAAACTTTTTCGATACAGTAAAACATTAGGTTTTTAAAGTGGTATTTCTTCAGTGTATGAAACGGTTTACTTTATTTTAACTTTTGAAGGTTAATTTCTCTCCCAAATTCGTGGAGACTGTAACTCGATTAGCTCTACTTAAATTTATACTGTTATCAAATTAAGTCGTAGGCTTCCGCGGCCGGAGTCAATGACAACTCGGCTGTCCGGGAGACGCCGCGACGGTGGCATGGTAGCCAACGTTTTGGCCGACATGCTCCAACCTTCATCATTAGGCAAGGAATATTTTTCAGATACTTGCTTACTTTTTTATGGAGAATCCGAATCTGCATGCATGTTTCGACGTTACTCCCCTCCCCATCTCCAAGGGTTGGGGTTTGGGAGGTCATATCGAGTATTATTGAATAGATTTTTGAAAATTATTAAATACGTAATTTTTATTTTTACGCTCGCTAATATTATCCCAAATATGTTGCGGGACTTTTAGTCCGCCCTGTAGATACCCCGTAGATATTACCTAAGTAATAATAAGTAGTGATTTAGTACCTTTTGACACTATAGCCATATTATCAATACTAGTAAGAATTTACTATCTATATATTACTACTATTATTATCGTTATTACTATTATTTTAATTATTATTAATACAAGCGTTATCATGGCGAAATCATCCAAAGAAAATGTAACATTCTTTATTTGTTGCATGTAAAATAGTATTGCTTATTATTTTGATTGCGTATTTCGCTTTTCAATTTTCATTGTTGGCTGATTTTTGAAATACACAAATTGTGTGTATAAAAAGAATCACATGTGTATGAAAGATAAAAGACGGTATTGATTCTGTTCCATGCGCTTTTAAAAGAGCTAATTGTGTTTCACGATAATGAAATTCAATGAAGTTTATCACAAGATTAATTATTACCTACTATGTGTTACTATTATGATAGTTACCATACAGTTTCATAATTATATATAAACTAGGATTTATCGGGGATGGGATACCTTTCAAATATAAAGCTCGAATAAATTATGAAATTACACACTGCACTTATTAACCGGAGGTCATATCTGTTTAGAAAATAACTGTAGACTACTTTTAATGAGATATTATCCTCTAAAAATTATAGTTTATTCTTTATAAGTCATACTTTCAATATTCCAAACGTATTATTTTTTAATTGCTCTATTTAGCAGCTAACGTATCTCATAGCTCAAAACTCATCTAATTGAAACGACTGTTAAATTAATTTACTTTATTATGATATCAATGGTAGTTTAATTCGGAACTTTTCCGTTCTTAAATATTATAAAATACTAGCTTTCCAGTTTCGACTCTCCCAGCACAATTGCTTACAGCAGGAAGTAAATTAACCAGGCAAGAAAATGAGTTGGGATCAGGGAAAGAAACGCTGCGTAGAGAACGGCGCGCGCGTGCGTAGTTGTGATACGGCGCCGGCCGCGTCTGCTGCTCCGGGGAGAGAAATGAGGTGGCGCCATCCAGCGGGAGGCTGGGAGCCAGAGCTGCAGCCGGTCGCTGCCCCCGACTTTCTCCGCTCAACTGGAGCGGCGGCGGCGGCGGCGGCGGCGGCAAAGGCGCGCGCGCCGGGGCGAAAGTGTTCGCGGTCTCGCACGGCAGCTTTCGCGGCCCACAGGTGGCGCGCGTGCGTCGCTTCACATTCGCAGCCGCCCGCGCCCCCGCGTCGCCCATTCCACCCCACCCTGCACTGCCTCGCTCCGCTCCTCTCCGCCGCGCCTTGGTCCCACCCACATTCTCGGCGGCTTCGCCACCCACGTCGCCCAGTCGTCTGCTTCCGCGCCTCCACCTGGGCACCTCTCGTCTCCTTCCAGGCCTCCGTGGGCACCTCTCGTCTCCTTCCAGGCCTCCGTGGGCA
>BOPP01000080.1:4134539-4144873 GCA_017312745.1 Gryllus bimaculatus
ACGTACCGCGCGCGCGATCTTGTCTTTCTTCTTTGTTGTATTCTCTGCCTTTACTTCCACACACACTTACAAGCCCTATACCACTACTCACGTCCGAAGACCAGTCGGAAACTCAGTGCTTGTCCCGGCTGGGTTAGTGCTCACTAGGAGAGAGATCTGGAGGAGAAATAAGCCAACGTATAGGTTAGCGCTGGAACTCGCAGCAGAGGAGGATCTGCGTTGGATGGTGCACCGTCCACCTTGCCTAGGCATAAAAACATTCACTACACTGACGAGACTATTGACCACAGCAGTTGACGTGTCCGGAAACATCAATTAATCAATAATTCACCTGGCTCGACCTCTCATTCGAATTTCATTATCGCGAACTCGACCATTTTCGCTTTTCACATTGTGCTATGTTCAGGCTACCCGACTTATTGGTTTAACTCCCCTCTTTTTTATACTCCTTCCGCTTCATTTCCATGTGAATTATGGATTTCTCTTACCATACCATTTCTCTTATACCGTTAACCTTGCTCATAATCGTTCAAAAAGGCACCTATCCTTTCTTGTTTTTTTTTTCTTGGGTTGTAATATTTTCCTAGAGACAGCTGAAAATTGAACACTATTGTAGATATGGCTAGGAGCGTAGGGCAGACATTGATGACTTGCATATTATTATAGAGGTATCTTTGTACTTACATAATATTACTTAGTGAAAAAAAGGACTGCACAGCAACATTTCTAAAGGAAAGTGAAACGAGGGGAAATTCGCTATTGTTCTTTCAGAGTCATTATCATCTGGATGTAAATCATTTTCTTCTATGTTGAAGTATGACTTGCAAGATAAGAAAGCAAGAATAAAAATATTACGAAGAATGTAAACTATTGGTCTTTGAATGCTTTCTACTCGTAATGTTAATGCGTGTAGTGCAATGAGTAATGAATGTCTTTATTTTTCATAATTGAATTTTAATTAAATTAACTTAGTTTAAACTTTCGTACTAGATTATACTAGCCAACCGGAGCAAGCTTATCGTTTAATATAATCATGCCACCACTAACGGTGACTTGCGGTTTTAATTTGTTTCATTCTCCCATTAATTTAACGAGGCGACTGGGGTTAGTTGAAAAAGTAGGTCTATGAATTACGGGAGTCTAGATGAAGCAACCTCAATTACAATTCAATGCCCCGTTAACAATTCGAAGGTCTCTAAAGGAAGAATTATAATGAACTTAGTGTGATGCAAGACAACGAGAAGAAATTTAGTGCCGTGATGGACGTGAACTTTACGCGAAAGGAAGTTGAGTCGTGAAGACCCACGGAGAAACAGCGTGCAACGCGCTGCTTGCCGACATTTTGAAAGTGACATTAGTTGCTTGAGAAACGAATTAATTACCCATCGGCAACTTACATAATTCATTGTAATAAACTATTTTAGCCCGAGTGTCATCTAAAGTTTGTGCACAGTTCCAAGACTCACGGCGCTGTTGTAGACTCGGAAAGTCATTATCGCCATTTGCGGATTGCCACTACACGACAATTCTGACGTTTTTATATAGGATTGATTTACAGTGTTACATAACATGAAACGATTCACTGTTATTGTTGAAAATATTTATGTATTATTAATATAGAAACAAATAATAGTTATAAACTAAATCTAATCTAAATTACAATTGAGGAGGAAACTCACAGAGCATCTCAAAAAATAATTAAGATTGGCAAGTATGTGCAGAAAAGAATGGATGGGATATCTGTTTTTACTATTCTTGTTAGGTTTTTATTAAATTTCCTTGTGTTAATATGTATATCTTGATTAATAAGGGTAGATTTGAGTAGAAATTGTCAAGAAATGAACTGTGGTATGCGATGTGTTTAATTTCAAGTATGTGGAGTAATTGTTTAATAGAAATGAACCAGGGGCTAGGTGAAAGGTCTTAGGTATTTGTTCTGGACTATCTGTATTTCGTTGACATTGTATTTACCAGCATTTGTCTAAATTGAACAAGTGTACAGAGGAAGAGGTCTTATATGGGTTTATATGAAATGAATGTCATAGAAGAAATAAAGCGTTTCTCAGCAAACCGAGATGAACAACTGTTCATCTAATTGCAGAAAATATTGGTGGTGTATTTTTTGCCTGATGATACCGAGATATGCTATACTATGGTATATACACATCACAGACTATAGGAGCCACGTGAAGGAAATCACGTGAATTTGTTTGTTAGTTCCTCCTTTTGCCCCATATGTTTAAATTGTGAATACTTTATGGGATTGTATCTTTTAATCAAGGTCTATTTTAGGTATTCAAGAAATTCCTGTTCTGACGTCAGATTTCTTCTTAACCTTCAGTTAATGACAACTTTATACTTACAATAGAATAATTATGCAGTGATTGGTAATTGATGTTAATCAGCAATTAATTTGAAAGAATTCAATTAATTGAAAATACTGGCTTTTTAAAGAATATTTATACGTTTGCAAGCTCAGTTTCTGGAACTTACCGTTCCATTCTCATATATTTATACTAGAATATAATTTTTTGTTGAAATTGTCCTACAAAAAAGAATTATCTTATTAGCTTTGTAGTGCACGTTTCTCATAAAATTATCAATTACCAAACGATAATTTCCTTCCGAGTGATTCAATATCTGCACTGCGTACTGTAATACGCACGGGTTATACAATCTCTAGCAACCAGTTAGACCAATCTCTAGTAGACAGTTCCAGAGCCTAATTGAATCATTTGCTAACGAATGTTTCCAGCATTGATTCGTTGAGTAAGGGTTTTAGATTTGTTGGTTCGTTTTTCCCCATTCCTTCGTAGAAAATCAACTTCCACTCCACATGCAGTAAAATTTTCCGTGACAGCTGTATCCTCTTCAACCCCATGACCTAACGCGGGACAATTTGCTCTGTCGTTCAACGTGGTGCCACACCTTAGATACCGATAACAGCCTTCGATGCTCTTGAAACACGAATGTGTCACTTGCGTAGGTTGACCCAAAGCATCAGATGACAATTGTACATCCGTAAGAAGCATGTCTCACAGAGATTCCTGCGCCAGATATCCAGGAGAGACGTATCTCGCGTCGCGTCGCGACAGACACGCATCTCCTTTAAGGTAGTTATCTTCGCGGCACTTCTACAAGTATAAGCTTTTATTTATCCATACTCACCCTAATACACGTCGACACGTTTAAAAGAAGCAGTGTTCTTCAGAAAGTCTGCATAAAACATTACTGTCATGGGGTTAGGGTCTGGCACCACGTGTGGGGAAGTGGAAGGACTGTAAGGGCAGAAGATTCCCTCCGGGCCGTTCCCGATTATCCTAAAGCGCAATAAGAGGGAGCAATAAGAACAGGGATGACCCCGGCCATGGCAACCATCAGCTTATTGGGAGATGTTATTCCCATAGGCACCTGACGTAGCTCAGCCTCGCGAAGGACTGTTCTCCGGAAGAGAGACTTTGCAGCGGCCATCGGAATAGTTGGCAACACTCGAAGTACACGGTGGTTGGTAGTAAGGGCGGGAAGCTGCTAGCAGAACCCCGGAGGGTCGGTCTGAACTAGCGGGGTAGAGGAGTGACGGCAGGGCCAGTTAGGGCCGATGTGAACCGACTAGGGGTGAAGAGCAGTCGGCAGGGCCAGTTAGGGCCGACCTGAACAGACTAGTGATGAAGAGAGGTCGGCAGAGCAAGTTAGGGCCGATCTGAAACGACGGAGCAGTGTGTCGTCCGTACACCCGGGCGACGAGTTCACGAGTAGCAATCATCCCCTCGCTAAGCGGAGGTCAAGCTGTTTCATATTCCTTTCCTGCTGGGACGCGCTTTTAGCGGCGGAGCTTCTACGTCAGAGTGCTTACGCGGTCGCCAGCAGTCTGCGGCCACGCGACACGACACAGGGTGACCTGGAGCGAGTTGGGCGGGTGATGTCACCGTTCCAGCGGCGATGGTCGTGGGCGGGCACGGTGCAGCCAGGGGGGGATGAGGGGGGGAGGTCGTGCTAGTGCGGGGCGTTGCCGGCAGTGTCGCAGCTCTCGCGCACACAATGGTTCGCCTCCGCCTCCGCCGCGGCGTCGTCGTCGGGCGACGCGGTTACGTGCCGTCGTAAACGGCGCGTCGTGAGAGACGCCACTCACGTTGCCTAATCTGCTGTTTTTTTATGGGCGCTCCTTCCGTTTCCTTTGTTCGAGTTTTCTTGTGACTTACACCTGTTTGCGTTTTCTTGGACGCGTTAGAACATTCTGATGGCGCATGCTTGTGAAAGCGACTTCATCTCCCTATTGTAACGCGAAGACAGAGGATGTGCCAAACTTCTTTGCAAGCAAAGCAAAACGTTGTTGTCGAGAATTACATTCCATACGATAAGATTGTACATCTTATGGTATTAAGGTTTATAGGCATGCAATTTAAGTATTATGTGTAATCGTAAAAGGTGTTTTTGAGGAATGGTCATACCATTAAACCAAAGAATAGGTATGATAACTGTCTTTTACATCAAGAACTGTTGACGACGTTTAGTCAAAAAATGAATCAGCCAAGCAGTTCCTCAGTCCGCCTGTTTGTGTAGGTCTGTCGTCAGGTAGTGGGATAAAAATGATGAAATTGCTCATGAATTTTTTTAGGAACTAACTGGGTTAAAGGTTCGGCCTATCAGAAGGAAATCAGTACTGGGGTTATCGCATTCAACTGAATTGTCTCAGCGCAACATATAGCCGGAATGATATGAAGGCATCGATTTTATAGGAAATTAGTGGTAGCTTATAAATGATAATATCTTACTAGTAATTGCAAAACAACAGGAATAAATCCGTATTATGATTGATAATTAAGTTCGGAGCTACCTGTCACATAACTGTCTACACTCTGAACACGTGTCGTGCAATGATGACTGCAACCCGAGCTCTCTTTCAAGGCGCGAGGGAAACGCGATAATAACGTTACGAAGTTGCCCACGCGCACTCGGGCCTCCGGGGCAAGAAGTGGGACATTTAGCTCCCGACGCCTGACTCCACCACACTTCGTTTACAACCCTAAGGCACGATGACTTCCGTTTCCTCTGCGACGTAACTCATTAGCGGAAATGCGTTTCTACTATTACGCAAGCGCAAGTTTCTAACGCGTGCGTACTAAAACTTACACTCTTCTGACGAATGTATCTGCCAAAGCGTGTTTTTAAATGCATATGTTCAAGGAATTACGAGAAAAATCTAACGCACTAGAATGTTGTAATTTGTTGTTGCTTATGACGACGGGAAGAGTAATTTTAATATTTGTTTTTTACATTAATCTTACTTGCTCACTGAATTAGAAATGAACTTGGGAATAGTAAAAACGCTAATGAAAAAAAACATACAAAATGGTTTTCCAAAAATTAGCGCACACTGTTCAAGAACAACAAATAAAATACTCTTATAGGACTGCAATAAATTAAATATTTTTATAAAATCAGTCTTCATTAATACTACAATAGCTTGGCTACTATACTTGTATAGTATGTATGTAGTAAAAGGGTTCTTTACGTTCCAAGAAGATAAAAAAAGTTGCTGTTCTATACCGCAACTCGTAGATAGCAAATATTTAATGGCGGGTGGCCTCTCCTTTGGAGCCTCTCTATTGCATGATGTCAGCTGTGTTGTAAGTCGTAACACTCTGGGTGTGGTAAGCGAGAATTAATGGAATAACACATTTAAATTTAAATTAAAAATGCAATTTTGAGTCAAAATCGGAACAGCTTAATTGTTTTTTGTATTTTCCCCGAGTTCCTGAATATCTACCAAATTTATAGACACCTTCCACATGACTGGGGAGTGATAGTTCTCTTTCAATTTCTGCGCACATTGTAAATTTGTATTATAGGTAATGATCAGACTGTAAATTTACTGAAAGCTTAATATTTATTTCTCTTTTTTTCTTTTATATACCTTGCTTGTTTTCAGTAAAATATAATGAAGGGATACGTTCCGCGTGAAAGCCATATTTATTGCTTAAAATGTTGTAATTACTGTTCCTGACTTTTGTTTACTTCCACTCTCCAATCTATTAATTTCAGAGCCATCCCTTGGAACTAGATCACCATTACCGAGGAAACATGAAGTGTCTTTAATAAATGAAAATATATATAAAAAACAACAAATAGAAAAAACAAACATACTGAACATATTTTCAGAATTTCTGTTAAGCTTATTGACATTTTATATTTTATTATTTTAATTTTTAAATACTAATTGAACATTTATGTTACGCACATATATTCTCTAGGTGGAAAACGTACATAAAATGAGAAAAACGAAAATAAAAACTTGGATGTATTTCATGTTTGTGTGTCATATTTATTGTACTGAAGTAAACTTTTATAGCTTAATATATGTTTTATATAAAATACTTTTCTCTTCTTTCAGCCTAACCCTCAATACCAGTTCTCTTTCGACGTGAAGGATGACGAGTTCACAAACTACCAGAACCGCAAGGAGCATCGCGACGGAGGGAAGATCTCTGGAAGCTACAGCGTGGTCGACTCCGACGGCTTCATCCGCACCGTTAAATACACCGCTGACCCCGTCGAGGTTCGTTCTCTCACCGCTAGGTGCCTCTCTGCGACGCTCGTCGCTGCCGGTCATCGCGACCGCCAAAGAAGGGAGAAGGGAAAGGCGTTTGAAAAGATAGAAGCAATAGAGATATAAAACATTAACACAATCTTCAGTTTGTTAATTTTGTAAATAATTGTTCGCAAATAGGAACATTTTTATTCTTGTGTTCTATTTGAGCATATATACACGCATATTAGATAAATACGTGAATGTAGAAGACAAGTTTCGTTATGATAATTGAATTTTGAATCGACCCAAATGAGAAAAATTCCAAACTATTAATAATAGTAGTTATAAGAGTAGTAATTAATTAGCTATATAAAATGAATAATAATACTTGAAATAAACCTGAAGCAAAGGCTTTGGTTATGTTAGTCCATTCATGTTAATGTAACATGAGTAATGTTCATAAGTAGAAAAATTATTACTAAAATAAAAGGTTATCAAATTTCATCCCCTGGTGATAAACCTTGGAAAAAATATCATTATTTCATTGGACTCATTGAAAGACCATTAAGCATTTGGTCTATTGTCTGGATTCAGGAAAATGAAGTTGTTGACTTCTAAAGGTCTTAGATTATTTTTCTATTAATGTTTAAGTTTAGTAACTTTTCTGAAGGAGAGGCAGTTCCCACATATGTAACGTACACAACTTCACATGGTTACGTGATTTTATTTTAAATAATTTCGGAATTTCGAAACAAAATGAAAATTAAAATTGAGATTAATTAATGTGTTTTGCGAGAAATGGAATGCACAAGGAAGTAAAAACATTTTTTCGACTTAGAAGCTTTATACAACTTCTTTTCATAACTGAAGCGGCATTTATTCAATATTGGATATTCGTATTCATTCAGTTTCATATTAATGATCATGATACTGAAATTTAACATTTTGCGTGTACTTAAAACGATTTTAGCTCACGTAGTACGTTAAACAAATAGTTCTGGAGTGCAATGGATGTCCAAATATAAAATAATGCTTGTAAATAAAATGTATCGCAAAGTTTTCCAATAAGCAGATCATTTGAAACTAACAAGAATTGAGTTGGATTTGAGAAAATTCCCTAGTCCTATAGAATTACATTACACAATTTACATGTGTTATTGTTTTACTTAGAATTTTAATTTTATTTTTTTAAAAAAGTTCTGCCATACGTTCCCACCGAATATTTTTTTTAAAATAAACAATAATAATAATAGTAATGATATCTTTTATTATAATTTATTATCAAGTTTCGAAAAGTCAGAATTTGAGTTTTTGCACTTTATGTATATAAGTCCATTTTTTATTCATAATTGATTAATAAAAACTTTAATTCTTTATTTACTTAAAAATCTGTAACAAATATAATCACTTTGAAAGGAGATACTTAATATATTTTTATCTCAGAAGCAAACTCAAGAAACATGACATCATCTGCTAAGTAGACCGCAGTGCAGTAGAGTGCAGTATATGTGGGCAATCTCAATGGACAATGAGCAATCTCAATGGTTCGTGACAGAAGGCGAACTGTTAAGATCCTTAACAGACGCCGTCTGATAATTGTAGATTTTCGTGACTGTTATATTTAGTTGCGTTATGTCGAAACAAGAGTCTCAGTTCGTACTCGTGTGTCCAGGGCTTCAAGGCTGAGGTGACCCGGGAGCCGACCAACATCGTGGTGAAGATCCCCACGCCGCCGCCGCCATCACCCGCGCAGGAGCCTCAAGGACTCTCCGCTTCGCAGCGCCAGCTGCAGACCCAGCAGTACCTGCAGGTAGGCATCTCGGACGATGCAAGTTAGCAGTAGACAGCACGTAACTGCTGGCATGTAGAAATTAGATTTTCGGGAAGATATTACATTGTTTATAGGTCTTTAACCCTTGTTAACATGCAACCTGTTAAGTTTAAGTGCACTTGTACCTACCTGTAGGTTAAAAAATTTAATATCCCTAGCAACGGGTTTTAACATACTTAGCAACGTAAATAAACAACCACCCATTCATCGCAAGTCAACATTATTACGAAAAAATCGCATGGTAATTTACAAGACAAATGGTAATCAAAGACACGCATTATTTTTAAAACATACACAAAACGTAAAACGTAAGACAAAGGTTTGTCTTTATAAGAGGAATAAGTGTAAATTACCTTACCAAGTTCTTACGCAAGCATTAAATTTCCTATAATCACGGCTACGTGATTTTGTAATTGCCAAGTTTTAAATTCTTCGTATGCCTTCTCGTATCGTGCTTTAGATTTTTCAGGGATTAAATCTCGCGTGGATTCCCAGCTGCATACAAAATGTGTTGAGGTACAGACTAATTTTCAGCTTCCATCTTCCTCGAGCCACAGTATACAAGTGTATTGTTGAAGTAGATATATCGCAAGCAATACCCAACAATATCGATTATCGTGCCCAATAACAGAATTCATGTGATTCATATCGCAGTAATGTAAACTTTCTAAAATAATTGAGATTTTATGGTGACCGATCAAACGCTGAACTTACCAATGTTAGTATTATTACTGTCTCGTTCAAATTAAAAACCTTGGCTCGGTTATGCTCCGCCTCGATTTTTAACTTTTGGCATCGGCAGAACTAACACTCATAACATTTCTAGGTATGTTAATAGCGACGAGTATTAGACTAGAGACTTAAAACTTTACATGCGAGCTGGATGTGAACTGCACAGCGCTTTCCCTATCCAACCAGTCATTTAAAATGGCTACATTAAGTACAGTCATTTAAAAATAACTGACTTAATATTTAACACGATTTAAGACAGAAAATTAATTATGTCTGCATACATTAAGGTTTTCTATTGAAGCGGTATGAAGTGAAATACGTACCACACCCAAAGGAGAATAGTTTCATTCTTTATATAAAAGCGCTATAAAAATAAGCATTGATTCCAGATCATAGTTGACAATACATGTTGATAATGTTCGTGTTGTTGGCCCTTATCAGCTCAGAACACTGTGGGAGTGGACTGTAGTGTTCTTATATTGTAACTTAACATTAACATACATAACTTAACAAGCTTATATCGGAGTCAAACTGTTGACGTAAGTATGTGCTTCTTAGACGTTATTTAGGATTTTTTATGTAAAATATAACATTTACAGCTAGCAACGTTATTCAGGAAGTCTTGCAACTCTATATTGAATTTATAAACACCTTTTTAAATTAATTTCAGTGACTCTGTTTGCATTTTTAATTAAGCTGGCACCGTTTTGATTTAAAAGGCCCTAGTTGAGATGGTTCGCAAACTAGTGCACGAAAACTTCAAGTTTCACGAGAAATCTCAAACAACAAATTCACAGTGCATAAATAGCGCACAATAAAACTGATTAACTGCTTACGCTTAAAAACTATAATTGCAATAGGATGCATTGTAAACTTGTCCTTAATTTTCGAAACAAATCAATAAATAATTTCATCAGCTATCCGACGCGCGTAAGTTAGTAAGAAAACAAATGTCCTCCTCGAAGTAATCAGAAAATTATTTGCTTAGGTCACTAAGCTCGGCCAAATCCATTTTCTGAATAAAATGGTGAGAGCTTAACTCACGTTTTTAAGATTATGGAATGTCTTAAATTGAAACATTTGTGAGGTTCCTGCAGTTTGCGCAGTTCGCCGCGAGGTGCTCTGCGGTGCTCTGCCGTGAACTAACGCCCTCTGTCCGTCAGCTACAGAAATTAAACGGCTCATTTCGCCGCGGTCGCTTGCGGCAAATTTGCCACAAAGACAATTTTTTCACAATATTCT
>BOPP01000080.1:4144898-4155523 GCA_017312745.1 Gryllus bimaculatus
TGTGACCAAAGAACAGACGAGGATGTCTCAGTTCGTAAGCTCGTGTGGTCCAGGGCTTGCAAGCCCTGAGGTGACCCGGGCGCGCCGACCAACATCTGTGGTTTTGGAAGATCCCCACGCCGCCGCGCCGCCATACCCGCCGCAGTGGGAGGCCTCAAGGACCTCCCGCTTCGCAGCGCCAAGACTGCAGACGCCATGACAGGTACCTGAGAGTTGTCACGGTAGGAGTACGTCATCTCGGACGATGCACGAGGTTAGCAAGTAGACAGGCACGTAAAGATTGCTGGGCTTAAGATGTGAGGAGAATTAGATTTTCGGGAAGATATTACTTGATGTTATATAGGTATTGTTAGAACCGCCTGGTTCACATGGCAACCCTGTTGAAGTTTAGAGGTCGCACAGTGCTGCTGTGTACCTACGCCTCGGTACCGATACCATGTCGGCTCCGCTACGCTCCATCGCCGATCGATTATTTGAAACGTTTTTGGCATCGGCAAGATGAAGTACGACTAGTAGGAATGAATATTGTCTAGGTATTGTTTAATAGGCTTATATGGAACATTCTAGTGACTTCAAGAACTCATTTACATGCGAGATGGATGTGATCTGTGGAGCTCTTGTGCCCTACTGCAGAGCCAGGTATGGCGCGATTGATTGAAGCAATACTGAACCATTAAGTAGCAGTCGATGGTAAGAGAATACTGACTTATATAGTTTAACCCGATTTATGTGAGACAATGCGAATTGATGCTGCGACAAAAGTTAAGGTTCGTGTTCTTATCATACACGGCTTGTAGTGAAATGACGCTTTCGAGTCTCAGGAGGAGAAATGAGAACAAAAATGAAGCATTGGCTGTCCAAATGCACTAGTTAACCAATACAGCGTTGGTGATAATTGGCTTTTCGTGTGTGGTGAGGTAGCCTTATGAGCTTCAGAATACAGTCAGAGTGGACGTGGGTAAGTGTTCTTGATATTCGCAGACTTACAACATTCTAACATGATAATTAAACAACGCGTGGATATCTGGAGTCGAGACAGTTCTTCGCTATTAATGTGCTTTCTGTCAGACGTATTCTAGCGATTTTTCAATGTAAAAAATAAGAGCGATTGACAATGCTAGCCACGCGTCTCGCCTTTGATTCGCTAGAGGGCAGAAATAGCAGTTGCGGACTGTATAGTTTCTCGAGAATTTTTAAGAAGAGCAACTTTTTTGTAAAATGAATCTACCATACGGACTGTGTTGTATGCAAAGATTCTCCTGTGTTGGCTTAGCTGATATCGATGTGCGTGGTAATGTCTTGTCCGGTCCATGGTATTGTAGATAGGAGAATCACAGTGGTCTCAGCAAAGTCTTTGAATAATTTTATTAAAGCACTATCTTCTACACTCATCTTATTCGAACCATTTGTTTACATTTTTAAGTGACAGACTGGTAACAGTTTTTGATTTGGAAAATCCTGAGTTGAAGAGTGGTACGAACTAAGTTGCAGGTCAGTAAACCTGTCGGAGTGTCACGAGGGAAATTTCAAACAACAGAGATTGTCACGCGAGTGGCAGATAGACTTGCGGCCCCACCGAATTAAGAACCTGAGTCAGAGCTGCTCTACGCTTAAAAACTATAATTCGGCATGATAGGAGGATGGCATTGTAAGAACTTGTTCCTTGTGTTGTCCGAAACAAATTCATAAAAATTGTGATCAGGTTTTCATCAGCTATCCGAGCGCAGCGTTGGTGTGGAAAACGAAGAAATGCAGTCTACTGCGAAGTAATGCCGCCGGTGCAAGCTTTCGGGAGAGGCAGAAAATTCATATTTTGCTTACCGTGCGTTCACACTCAGCCTAAGACCGAAAACATTATTCTGAATCAAATGGTAAGAGCTTAACTCACGGTATTGTGACTTTATACACGTGGAAGAAGGCCTTATTGCCCAAAATAAAAATTGACGAATATTCTGCTGGCACAGGGTTCCCTGGCAGCGTTTGCGCAGCAGTCCCGCGCGGGGGTGCTCTGCGTGCTCTGCCGTGAACAACGGCGCCGTCGCTGGTGCTCGTGTCGAGAGCTGGCAGAAATATCAACGACGGCTGCATATTCGCCGGGCGGTCCGCTTGCTCGGTGGCAAGATCTTGTCCGTACAGCAGGAGCAAATTTTTTCAACGAGATCAATTCGTCTATGGGAGTTTTGTTTATGTGGATAGAAATATTCCTAGAAAATTGAGGCACGGAAATGGTTATGTGGAAATGGTTCGTTAGTTTTTTTTGGTTTCCATTTGTCCCGCACCATCAAAACGGTGATATGAATGAAGTTGTTTGTAAGACACATATGCCACACTTACTGACTTTATGCACACTTGCTGTTGGTGAATCATTTGTCAGTGCATAAAAGGTCATAGTTTCCTGATATTTAATGTACGGGTGTGTTGTCTCGATAGATGATTTATGAAAATAAACTGACAAGAAGTAATAACTGTTGTGAGGGGCGCCGCTTTTCCTTCCTTTTTTTCGTTTATTAAATTCATTTACATGAATTTGGTCTCGTCCTTTGTCGGGAGGCAATTATTTTTGGAAAACAGGTGCAAATCGATTTGACAGATTATTCCCGCTTTAAAAAGAGAATCACGGCAAATTGAACTACTTTGTTGAGTGCAATGTTTAATCACCTAGCCTTACACCCTAGTAGTCAACTTGGTCGGAGTCGATGACCAGTCTAAAAACTAGAGGTTCAACTTCATTTTCTGGGCCTCTCTACTAATTCACCTTGTTGTAATTCATGTACACCCATATTTACCGTTTCAGGATAAAATTTCAGTATATCTTTTGGGAATTTTGTAAAAATGCGATCGATTGGGTAGTGTGTACAGTGGAACGACTCTGACCTTACCGTATTTTTGGAGTGATGTTCTGTCGAAAACACTATTCTGAAAACGCCGAATGTTTAAGATACAGTTGAAATGGGATTAAATGGATTTAAAATGCGTAATTACTTTTTTTGCAAAATCAGTATTACATTGTTTTAAAAAAACAGGAATTGAACAGATATTTAACAGATAGTGAATATTGTTATTACATAAGAGGTGTGGGGGCCCTCAACGACCTATTCGAAGAGGGACCATGATCCCCAAGAGCGTCCTTAGGTCAAATATTGTACGTCATCACACATTTCTTATAAGATTAAATATGCTCTCTTTCAAGATAAAGTCTTTACCGTGTACGCTTGAAAATCTTAAATAATTGAAACGTTTTCTTTATACAAAATTAATATTTCCAATAAATCATAAAGAACTAAAATGAATAGTTCGCAATGGATACACACATATTTTCATTGTGGAGTCAACGTATGACATATCAAGTGTTCTTTCCAAGTTATGTGATCAATATAGACAATGCACGAATTCATTACTGAATACCCTAACAGCTGTTCTATACTATATTTTACGAGTTTGCCGATTAGAGTTCGTGAATATAACATATTTGGGGATTTGGGCACTTCAGAGTAACATCATAGTTTGGAGGAAGCTGGAAGTCCTTTCATTAATCTCAAAATAATAACATATTTGAGAGGTTATGGATGGATATGAAGATTCCAAATCTTGTAGCATAAATTGAAACCACATACAGTGGTGTGCCCATATGCCAATCTTAAACTTCTGATTAACTAAGCCTTTATACTTGACCTTCATTAAACCTTCTCCTAAGTTCATGTGCGTTTCTTCCTTTTCCTGCAAATGATATAATCAATTTTCACGACAAATGTTATGATTATTATCCTTCAATCAAATTCAATAAGAACCCAATTGGCAACCTGTTTGAAATGAAATTTCTCCATTTACTGTTTATTTAATTAAATTGGAACTTTTAAAAAAATATTTTTTAAAATAATCTACGAAAACGTTTTTATTAAAAATTGTATTTAAACACTAGCGAAGGAGCGGCAAGTTTCCTTTCTACTGAGTACGACGAACCCGTCACTTTTGACAGATACGAAGTGTTTTAGCGAAAACATCAATATCAATCAGCTGCGGATTTTGAAGCCTGCAAATTCTATAGTTGTTAATAATTTTATTGTTGTTTTTAGCAATGGATTGTCTTTAACAATATAAGATAACATTAAAGTATTTAACAGTTTATAACATAAATATGGAAGTTTTTCCATCATTTTCTATCTTGTGAAGTTCTTTGATAATCACTAACTCATTTTAATTATTGAACCCTCTAGGGAACTTCAAAGCGCTGAGCGCAGAAGTATTGAAAGATTTTTCGAGACCACACGATCCACCTTACATATATTGGCGCATGCAGATATTCCTGGACTGGTCCTGGCTTTTACTTCCTCCTATCTGGCAAGGTCTTGGCTTTATATGCTACCTCTGAAGAGTGCTGATAGTCGGAGATTTTTGGCCTTCTTTTGTTAACATAGACAGAGGCTATTCCTTCTGAAAAGTTGAAGCTATAGTTTCCGCGAAATATTTTCTTATGCTCGCGAGTCCGTTACCTTCTCTGTTCGGTGGCATTGATGGCCCCTATCTCCATTACAATAGTAATACTTTTTGACATGAACATACATTTAAGTATAGGGCTTTGGATATATTCGTAGCGTATTAATATGATGTTGTATGCACAATAGCTATGTGATAACAGCCGTACCCAACGTAACATTTATAAATCAATTTACACATATTTTAAAAGCTCATAAGTCATAATGTTCTAAGATTTTTCCTTTCCAGAGAGTTCGTCTTCCAAGCCGAAAATGTCTTTAGATAACTGCCTTTAGTAACAACCGATCAAGGAACTATGGTCGGTTATGTATTTACCCCATACATTACAGGCACTGTAAACTTCTATTATCCCTATTATTTCTGTTTTTCTTTTATCATATTATAGTATCTATGCCTTTGCGAATTTAGCTAAATATGAGGATTGTGATTATACGTACGAATCGTATCATACCATTATATTTTGATGGTGGCAGCGCGTGGAGGAAGAACAGGATGAAGAAGAACGGAAGGCGCTTCGGAGTAAACCTACTTCAAACGCCCTATCTACCCACCTCAATTCGCACATTTAACGGTCCAGGAGTTTGAATACGCGTTATCCAGTAAGGGAAGGTATTACTCTGGCCTTTAGCACTACACGAGGTGTGAATGAACGTTAATTTGCAGCTTTCTCTGTCAGGGTAACTCCACAAATAACTAACCCTGGGCAACTCCTGATTCTTCTGACTACCACTGCCACGCTGTTTACCGCAAGGTTGAAACCACTTATAGAAACTAAATAAATATCAATAATTTACCATTATATCCGGAGGAGAAAAGCTCCACCCGGCCTGATATATGTGTTGGCCCGCCAAAGGGAGGGGTTGTGCCAGCCCCCCCCAAGCCGGGGCTGGGTGTTTTGGTGTGGTCCATCGCAGGGGCGCGCGGCGATGTTTAGGGACGCGCTCGATGCGCGGCGGCGATGGTGTAACGATCTAGCGTATCGGACTGTTGTACCCAAAGTTTGGCGGGTTTCACACCCGATCGAAGCCCGCAGAAAAATTGCCTCGTCGTACGCCTTCCTTCTTTGAGGGGAAGTAAAAGCTGGCTGGCCCATTTTTCCGTGGATTTTACTTGCAACGTGAAAGAACCCTCAAGCCTAAAACGACGCCTCTGAGCTAAATTAAAATCGCCTATTTCTCGCCCAGAAATTCTGCCTCCTCTGCTAGTTGTGAAAGGAGCGTAGCGAATTTGCGTTGGGATCTAGGACGGAAAGAGGCCGGCCCAATGGCCTGAGTCTCAACCACGCTAAATCAGGCAACTTAATTCAACTGAATCAATCAGGGCACCTGGGCGTGCAGCTCCGCAGGTCGCAGGTGTTCGCGTCGCTGTCGCAGCTGCCTCAGCGCCCTGCCCGCACGCCGGAGGCCAGGTCGGCGGCGCCTCAGCCTCAGCCGCAGCCGCCAGCCCGCCCCCGCCCCGGCGCCGCAAGCGCAGTACTCGCCCATCAGTTCGTCCGCCCCCTGCCCCGCGCAGCCCAGAGCAGTAACTTCAGCCGCGCCGCAGCGTTCGCCCAAGCGCAGTACTCCCAGCCCCAGTACGCAGCACGCCGCGGCCGCCGCCCACAACGCCCGCGCGTCGCCGCCGGCCGGCCCCCGCCGCCCCCAGGGCCCCCAAAGCAGGGCGCCATCGGCTTCGCCTCGGCAACAACCAGGAGGCGGCAACATCATCTACCAGGCACTACGGAAGCAGTAAGAGCGTCCATGTCCCTCTCGAACCGTCCACGTGTGGTTTGAGTTTCCTTGGTTGTGTTTGTGTTTGAGTTCGTCAAAATTTCTTAATTTAATAAATGTACTCCTTTCTCCCTTTTCCCTTATCTTTGTTTTTATATTAAGTTTTTTGAATTTGCAATGTTTTGTAGTGATAACTATAGTTTTGTGAATGAGGAGAAACGAAGAGCTGGTAAATTTATCGATGATTTTTATGTGAGCACGCACTTGACTTAAATTGACTTGACTTGACTTAAATAGTCAAAAAAGCAACCCACCTTGGATTACACTGTATGCTTAAACTGTATGCCGTACAAAAATTGTGCCATGGAAAATTTGAAATAATTGTCAACTTTTGTGTGGATTTAACTTTCTTTCAATGGGCAGCGTTTTTCTGTGGTTGAAGCGAGACGCAACTGCTGCTGCTGAAATTTGAAAGCAATTATTATCCTCTGGTTCAAAACAAAGATGACTGACACGTCGCCGCTTTGTATGTTCATAATTGAAGGATTAAGAATGAAAACTTAGTTGGGAACATTTTTAGGTAGAAAATATTTTGAGCACCAGTCTTTTTCAGTGCTGCTGAAGTTCATATTGACTATCGGTTGCTATTTGCTAGTATATTGCTGTCGGTTATGACAATCATTCCAATGATTCAATTAAATCTGTTGAATAATATTTTTTTTTAATCTACAAAATGTTCTAGAGTGACTCTCATGTCGCCTGACAAATACATTTTGGTTCCTTTTGATTTTCATTCTCAGCCCTTCAATGTGCCTTGTTTTAACGTATGATGTGAACAGAAATGAAAATTTATATTTTATTTTTCTGAATAAAATATGTTCATCTTTATGGTAGATTCTTTTAATTGATTAATGAAACCCGTATATTATTTACATAATTTGTTAATTTTCAAATTACTCGGTAATTTACTGCAACTGAAGGGAAGGATAAAAATAATATGAACAAAAACTGCTAAGAAAAACATTTATTTAACTTACAAAAGTATAAACCATTTGGAATATTTTAAACAGCTCATAACGTTAATGAGAAACCATCTATGAAATCTCGACAACTCCAGTTATAAATAAACATGCGTTTGTTATTTCTTTGGACTAGTTGAACTCAGCTCCTGTCAAGCCAGCATAATTTAATTGATATAAATATTAAATATTTTTATGGATTATATCTTTAATTTAGACATTTTTTTGTGGGAAAACGATAACCCACCAATTAAATATTATTCACTTTTCCATGAATTATATGTTAGTCTAAAAATAAATGATAATTTTGACTTGAGTGCTTGCAGCACACGGAAGTTACTGAATACAGACAATCATGAATGACTTTGTACAACAGGAATAGAAAGATAAAGTATAAAAGGAAGATGATGAATAAAAAGTACGGTAGTTTTAACAGACAAATAACATAACTGTATTACGAAATAAAAGTGAGAGAAAAAGAAACAAAGGACAACAGATATGATGTGCTGCAGCACACAGGTATTCTTTGGGCGGAGGAATCGTTTTTATGCCCATGTTAAGCTCAGACCGATGGACAGCAAACTAGGATTTCAATTCATTGAGTTGTGATGAATTTATATTGGACTCCTAGTTAATATAGGCCTTTACGTTTTTTAAGGAATGGCGCTACACTACAATTGTAGAATGCGAGAGGGGACTGTGAGGGTCTGCGGAGGGGCGTGGGGTGTTGGGAGTTGGGTGTTGGGTATGGGCGTGGGGCGTTTGCGTCCGGTGGCCTGAGCTTGGGGCGGACAGAGCGAGCTGCGGACGAGTCGTAGACGGTTTGTGGTCGAGGCGAGGCGGGGCGGGCCGCCGTGCGCGGGGGCGGCGCGGAAGGCGTCTAGCCGGCGTACTCGTGGCCGACGTGGTGGCGCACGCCCCACTTGAAGTGCGCGTGCTTGTCCGTCTTCACGAAGGTGTGCACGGGGCCCGTGACGCCGTGGTGGCCGTGATCACGGCGCACGCGCGCCTCCGAATCGTCCGTCGCCAGGGCTACCATCTCTGCGGAAACAAAACCACACAATGTGTGTTAGAAGTGATATCAGATGGCAACAGATCCTGTCAAAATTGATGATAAATCTTTCTTTGTTCAGTAAATTTTAGAGAATTCTTCTTTATAATTTGCAATATTAATTTTGTAATTTGGTCCTTGAAACTTTTATATATAAACATTCAAAATATAAAACGCGTATTCAAATCGCATAACTATTTCATTTTCAAATTGGACGTATATCTGCAGGAATTTATAAAATGAATATTAGTTATGATTTGCCACAAATGTTTAAAATAAAAATTAAAAAAATCTGTTATTTTATCACAAACATTTACATTTAAGGGGATAACAAGCATTTTAGCAAGAGATTAAATTAATGCAAAATTGTAATTGAAATGAAAATAAAGGTTTAGAATTTGAATATGAAGATAAATTATTAGAAGTTCAATAGTTCGAAGAAAGTGATGATTCAGTAATAAGTGTGAATGTGAACATGGAAATTATTAAGTAGAACGAAATTCAGAAAGTGTTTACGAAAAGAATTCTCATGCTTCGTGAACGCGGCAGACCGTACCGAAGAACAGCTCGTTCCAGCAAAACAAAAAGTACATTCTTCTGTAGCACGCAAACAACAAGGTAAACATGAAACGCAGAAAAAAGTGGTTCCAACAAGTCACGTGCACACAGCACCTCCACCACCGTCACCGCCACCGGGGACAGAGAAGTCACTGTACATCGCCGCCGGCCCACAGCGGTGGCGCGGGGCTCATACTCACTCACTCAGGTTGGCCGCGTCCGCGGCGTCTAGTGCCCGTACGAGTCTCCGCCTGCGCCCCCGCCCTGCATCTCCACCTTGTGCCTGACCCCCCACTTGACGTTGCCGTGGTAGTCCGTCTTGGCGAACGAGAACACGTCCTCCCGCGCCCGCGGGTCGGGCGCCGCCGCGGGCGCCGTACGCCCGCCGTCACCGACGTGCCCTCAGCCTGCGGCTCCGACGCCTTCACGGTGGCGGGCCGACGCGCCTTGTACCCGGCCGGCTGGGCTTGTCCGCCACGCCCCCGCCCCGCCCCCGCCGCCCGCCTGGTAGGAGGACTTGCCGCGGAGGAGACGCGCCGCGGGGAGAACTTAGGCCCGCGCGAGCGGTCGTCTGGGGCGTCGGGTAGTTCTCGTCTTCGTACACGGCGTACCGCCGCTGTTTTTCGTTGCTGTTGCTGTTTGAAGTTATTATTGGTTTATATCGTTGAATTTATTGTTATTATTGCTGTTAAAGGTGGTCGTTCCCACCCTGAACACTTTGAGAAGACGTGGCGATGGGTCGTCTTTCAGAGGTGTTCGCGTAGTGGTAGACGATAACCGCGGGAACCGTAGTGCTTTGGTTTGTTGGGCTCTCCCACCCGGCGTCTGGATTTCCCGAACTCGCGGCGCTGCCTGCGTGATCTCCGTGATGGAGAAACCAGGTTGTTGGTTGCTGTTCGCGTTGGTTCTTGTACCGCCGTGGCGCCTATGGTTGTTGGGCGTATTTGGTGGCGTGCGGCGGGTAGTACTCCTCATCGTACCCCTCTTCGCCCCTCGGTGTCCCTGGGGTTTGGCCTTGGCGCCGTGCGCGCCGGGTGCGTGGGGAACGGGTATGTGTGAAGAGTGGGCGGAGGGACATTGGGTTCTGACTGCGGGCGTAGGGCTTCTGAGCGTCCGTGGGCACTTCGTAGCCGGTCGCACGCTGCTGTCGTACGCCGATGTTCGGGTACGTGGTTGGGCACTTGTTGGCCGACTGCGCGTACTTCTCGTTGTTGAAGGCGGGCGCTGGCGAAGGCGTCGTCACCGCCGCGCCGGGCGTGCTGTGCCGCTGCGGGGAGGCGGAGAGCTTCCCGGGCTCGTTGTAGCCGAACTTGTGCTTGTGCCCGCCTGCGCGAGCGAGGCGTAGCTGCCCGACGCTGCTGCCCGACGCTGCAGCCCGGGCACTGGGCTGCTCAGACCAGCGGCGTGCCCCTGGGTCCGCTCAGCCCACCCAGCCGCTGAGCCCCGCCGGGCTGCCGGGCCCTCCGTGCCCGCCTGGGCCGCCGTGCCCTCCGGGTCCTCCCGGCCCTCGGAGCCCGCCGGGGCCGCCTGGCCTGGGGTGGCGCCCGGGCGGCCCCTGCCCGCGCGTGCCCACCGAGTCCTCGTGCCCGTAGATGGGTTTCCGATACGTCTGGTAGTGCCCGTGGTCGTCGCTCGGGTGCGCCTGCGGGCGCGGGCCCGGGGGCCGGTGTTTGCCGTAGGGCCCGCCCGGGTACCTGCTCTGGTGCTTGTGGGGGCCGCCTCCCAAGTGGTCGTGAGCGCTGTGCGGCCGCTTGAGGTCGGACAGGGGCGCCGGGTGAGGTAGAGAGCCTGGAC
>BOPP01000080.1:4164952-4189903 GCA_017312745.1 Gryllus bimaculatus
ACAAAGCCGGAGCCGTCGCGACGTCCCACAAACGGCGCGTCGCGTCGCGCGCGGGAAATGTGGGGTCCGACGAGGGAGAAAGAGAGGCCGCGAGCGGATAGTATTGCGAGAGGCGCGGGCACATCCGGTTTAGGTGCAGATTCGACTCACTTCAGCTCGGCTGGCGCTCGCGGGCTGTGGGGTTGAGCGGTAGCACCGTTTACGAACGTGGAAGGATTTACTGACTGAGGTTACGAGGGAAAAATTACGCCACCTGTTGTTGCCGAGAGTCATCTGTCTGGTGGCTTGCAACTTTAGCTCATTGTCTGAGTGAATACTTTTACGCCGAACACTAAGCTGAGTGAATAAAACTACAACGTAAATGAGTCTGTTACTTCAAACAAACAAGAAACTCAAAAGAAGAATTACATGATTTCTCACATAGTGAGTCTTTTTAACTTTTGAAGTATTAAATCGCAGAAAATTATGGCACAACATTAATTAATCATTTTCTCAAAAGGTGACATGAATTAAGACGACTGAAAGAAACGTACTGCAATTTAAATTGTTTTGGTGTAAACTATGGAAGTTAAAGAAGACAATTACCAGTCCTTTTATTAATCTTTTTGATTATTTAATGTATATTGCTTTATCCATTTGGGTACATTTAGAATATGTATTTACGATTCTTCAAATGCTAATAAATTGCATGAAGAGGTCGTGGATAAATTTATCATTACGAAGATGACTTTTAAAACAGACTACCCCTCACAATTTCCCTTCAAATCTATATAATTACATGGGCAAGCTTTGCAATGAACATAGCGAACAAACAAAATCGGACTGTTTTTCTTTTTGAACTTTCAATTTTAAAATGATCATCACAAGCGACAATTACTTTTTTTAGCAATCGATTTGTTAGTATTTGTTTTGCTCTGAGATGAACAATAAAAATTGGTGCTGATACTCATAACTTGAAATGGAGAAAAATTACATTTTTGCGAAAAATACTATAAAACCCTGATCTCGTCAATGTTATATAGATAGCACTAAACTTTATGCCTTTCGTTTGGTTGCTATATACATTCATTTTTAACTTAATGAACTATTGTCCAAAGTTAAACAATGGTATATTTATTTTACTGTTGCAGTACGCTTATTGAGTTTAATTGCCCTAGACTCGTAAAACGAAGTAAGACGAAAATAGGTCTTGGAATTAATATTGGCCCGAAGAACCGGTGGAAAGCCAGAAGGTGGGCCCAAAGCCACTTCTGCTTTCCAAACAAGTATCCAGGCTTGGAGGCAGTTGTGCGAACAGGTTCATTTCGCGGTCGAATATTCGGAGATGATGGTCGGTTCCGACGTGCTTTCGTAAAGTTGGGCGATTGCGACATAATCTTAATGTATCGGCAAGAACGCGCTTTGAGTAAAAGACATAAATTACTCTTGAACTATCATTTTTTGATTAAATTCCATCTTCTAAGCACACTACAAAAAAACAGACAATTCTGATTGGTTACAAAATGCGATGAGTTCACGTTACATTAAGGGAATTAAACATGTTTTCTTTATTAATCTCCGAAAGTCACAAATAAATTATTATTTATTGGTGTAATTTTAACCAATTTTTTCGAATATAGTTTTTTATGAATAATTTTGTTTATTTGATTGCTTATTAATATTTTCTTTTCTTAGAATCTGCAGAATGTTTCATGATCTTCGCTTGAGAGAAAAGATATGAGACGCCGATTCTGATTGCAAGGAAATCCATCATTAATCTGCCTTTGGATTTTCATTCACAGGATGAAGCTCTAATGTCTGTAAGTACGGACGAACTGATCATGAATCAAATTACGACACAATTCAAAAGCAACGTGGACAAAAGCAAAACGAAAATTCATACATTTTTCAACTAAAACCTTTTTTCCACCTTTGGATAGCAAATACGTTTTAATGTTAATTACTTCTATTTGAATCATTAAATACAAGATCTGTTTCACTCGCCTCAATCAGCATGAACGTATGTCTTAGAGGTTAAGTTGTGAAAGGCAATTATAATCCTCCTCTGCGCAGAACTATCTCTGATATTGCTTTGCATGACGTCACGGCCTTGTTGCCGTTGGTGCACTTAAAAAACGTGGGGGGCGTACGGTGACCTTGAAACCGCGTGCCGCATCGGAAGAGTGTGGCGCGACCAACCCAAATCGCAACTCTTGCACGCTCCCCATCACGCACGCGTTGGCCCGCCACACGATGGAACGCAGACGGGCTCTCAGCGGCGGAGTCTCCAGCCCTCGACGCCTTTTCACACACGCCGGGATTTTCGGGCAATTTTGCGGCTACTGATTTCTAACCGGGCAACTATTTTGTTTTGGAGAGTTTATTGATTATTACTTGATCACTGATAATTATTGAAGACCAGGGTTGAAAGCTTGGACTGAATATTATGATTGATTACTATATTAAGGCTAATTACTCGTAAGACTTGCCATCACATTCATATGTTACTTTTCCTTCACATGTTTAATTATGATTTTCAACTAGATGACTATTATTTTTGGTAATGTTTTTGACTGACAACTATTACAAGACTTCTTATGTAAACAAAGATACTGTACCCCATGTAATAATACGTATTCATGAAAAATGGAACTAATACTTATATTGGCAACGTTAATACTTATTCAGGTTAAAGCAAATATGGTATTATGGACGAAAGTCGGTGGAATAATGGAAACTAAATCAATTAATTTTATCGTCTGGGATGTTGTAATTAAATTATTGTAATTTTGATATTTTATCACTACTATCACTTGCCATTAGAGTTTTATTAAAAATCTCAAGGAATTTTTACCGAGTATGATACTAAAAGCAACATTTGTTTTAAACCAAACTCATTGTTTTAAAAATTAAGAATAAATGAACATTTCTGTCATCACTATCAGCTTTCAGCACTGTACATTATTAATGATAACACTAATCACTCGGCTACTCACAAGACGATTTGGAAACGTCCTATTAATAAGGAGCAAATTCACCCTTAACACTCTCGAGCACTGATACACGTTTTGTTTTCTCTCAATCACTGTCGGCCACTGTCATAAAGAGAACACTGCTTATTGTTCACTCCATTGTTGAATCCACTGCAGATTGTCTGGAGGTAGATCGAGACACATGACTTTACTTACCACCTTGAAGGAGACCATGGTTTCTGTGAGTGATGTCAAAGACGATCGAAGGACTGTGTTTGATGTTCGAACTGGTTTGCAAGCGCAACTAACTCCGAGAAGTCTTCCCGCCCGCACTTATAGCCGGCATCTTGGCGCAGGCAGAGCGCTCTGGCGGCCTGCTGCTGCACCACGTTGTATCTGGTGCATGGCACGGTTAGCCCACTTGCCTACATCCCAAGAATATTTCTTTGTCGCTTTCTTTCGTTACTACTTTAAACATTTGCCCGTACAATATAGCAACTTCATTACTTTTCGCGGTGGTACTTAATCCGTCTTTTCCACTTCTCTTTCTTTGGACGGAAGATGCCGTCTCCGCCTGTCACAGGCTGCGGTATCGTCAGCCCGCAAGAACGTCGTCCCAGGAGGTACAAAGACCCTGAAATTCCCTTTCGCCTTTTCACTTCCCCTTCTCCCTTCGGCGGTTTTTCCTCCCGCCCGCAGACGCCCTGGCGCAGAAGAAGTGCCAAGGCGTGTCATACTCGACCAGGCACTGCATTTCACGGAAGTAAAAGTGGTCGAGTTCCCTGCCCATTTGATTTGTAATGGCACTGGAGCTTATGTCTTAAAAGTTTAAATCTCAATGCTACAACAAGCATTTTATTACGTATATGTTCATTAAATTATATACGTATTGCTTTATAAATTCAAAATCTTTCTCAAGGTGTAATTCTTCACGATTTTAGGTTAATTCATTCACAATTAACAAGTTATTAGAACACTTTCGTTTTCATTTGCTCGAAAACTGGTGTATCTAGCACAGTTATAAGGAAAACTAATGTTAAGTAAAAGTATATTGTTACAGTTGTGAAATGAATTTATTCTGTCGCATTTTCAAATACTTTACTTCAATTAAATAAATTCAAATCTGACTGAAGGATCTAAAGTCTTCATCAGGACGGATGTACCACGGGTTGTGGGGTTGCATCTAGAGGGTGAGGTGATGCCTGAGAATTATCCCGATGATTCCTGAGAATTATCTTCACGGTAGAGTGTGAGGCATGATAGATATTTCTTAAGACTGCAAAGATGAGGGTGGCCTTAAATAAATAAATACAATAATATTACGTAAATAAATGAAATAAGATAATAGAAAAATAAATGAAAGTTATAAAGTCCGTAACTTTCGGAACTTTTACATAAATCTGTTACAGAAGTTGTCAGGAAAATACGTCGGCGACAACGCCCGAAGGAGCGATAATGAATTTTCATAGAAATTATTATACTCCCTCAAAGTTTCGTTGCAGTTTGAATGTTTCAAGAAAGTTGGGCTTTCTGAATATACAACTCTGTGTAGAATGTGCATTATTAATGAAACATTATTAATGAACATAATAATGTTTTATTTGTGAATGTTTGACTGTCGAACTTTTAGACCCGTTAAACGACATCAAGTGAAGTTATGCCAACCAACCCCACAATCTGCCTTAGGGTAGGCTCGCAATAGCAAGGGATGAGTTTGAACAATACTTTCTTGAGAAGGTAGAATAAAAAATCAATGTAAAAATAAAAGAATTACAATTTTTTTGCAAATAAATGCAAGCAAGTTTATCACGGTTTGGTCTTTCAGAACAACCCCACCTTTGCAACCACGGAAGATTTGATAGTTTTAATATTAGCTTAGTTTTTTAATAACATTTTTTGTTTTTTGAAACATAGAGTAGAAAACTTCAATGAATTATTTTAAGTTTCTCTTTTAAGGAAACTGTAAACTTACGGTAGACGAGACGAACAAAGTAAAGTTACTGGTTTAAGTTAAAGAGAAAAAAAATCAATCAAAAATCTTTTGCAAACTAAAACTGTTTGGTTACAAAAATCTAGAGGCCTTTCGGATCGCCAAATACAAATCTCTATCTTCAGAAGAACGACACATGGAGAGCCTTTTCCTCTGAAACTCTTAAACGCGTTCCCCACAGAGCCATCAGAAAGGCGAACTACTATGATGAACTACTATGATTTTGTGTAGCCTCATAAGTGTTGCTCGTTTGTGTCATCTCACGGGCGGCGGGAGAGCCCACATAAACATGTGAACCTAATGTTTTGCGGTGCTGTGGGCCGAAACACGGCCTCTTATCACAACACATAACAGAAAAAATCATGAAATTGTTTATTGTTTTAAAAGACATGCTTCTGACTTTGAAAATGTACCAGAATTGGCAGTAACATATACTTTAACAAAATTACTCATAAGGAGACAAAAAATGCTCAACTTTTGGGCTCGTGACTACATGCTGAGGCACAATAAACAAAATGACTATCAGCTGAGTGGCAACTTGTAATAGTCGTTAAACACGGATTATCACTTTACTAATATTGGGATTGTAATAATGCCAATAACAAAAACTCGTACTTTGTTTAAATTTCCCCTACCATTGCGCTGATTGTATTGAGACTTTTGTTGGAAGTTTGTGAGCGTATGGACACGTGACACGAAGTTAGGAGTACGGAAGCTACGTCGAAAATTTAGAAACCTGGGAGTCAACCAGTCCTTTCGGCCAACCAATCCCGGTCTTCCCTACACAAACGGTAATAAAACCACGTACCGCTATCAGCTCTTTCATACATCACATCACCCTGCCAGTCAAACCAATACTATCGAAATTACATTTATTTATCGTTCCATAATAATTTCAACTCTCACTTTTATTAGTTTGCTTGTTATTGAGATCCCTCCATAGCGGAGAAAGAGAAAAATTAAAATGTGCAGAATATATGATTCGTTAGGAGAATAAAGGAGTCACAGAACAGAGCTAAATCAAAATATCCTATTTCATCATTATTATCATCATCACCATCACAACATTGTCTTCTCATTCGTCTCTTTATGTTTTTTCTATTCTTACTTATTTTATTTCATTTTTCTTCTCTAAATTCTTCCTCTTTCTTCTCCTGCTTCTTCCATTCTTTCTTCACTTCTAATTTATTTTCTTCCTTTCTTTCTTCTCCTCCTGCTCTGCATCCTTCCCCTCATTTTTCTCGTCGCAATTATTCTCCTGCGCCTTCTCCTTGTTCTTCCCATCCTCTTTCTTTTCCTCGGCGTCTCAGATTAATCTGATATGAGAATTGTAGTGGTCGTTGCAATAACAATGCGTGTAACTTTTAAAAGCCAAGGGGATTTTACTTTTTATTTTTTACATTTGTTTGAATTAAGTGAAGCCGAACTTTAATTTCATAATGATAGTAAGCCATATGTTAAATGGGGTTAACCCAGCCATTAGTGTGCATGTTAACCACATTTTTATATAACGCAGAAACGTTCCAAAACGCTCTAGGCTTTATTTATTATGAACATTTTGCAACAAACTCAGACATTTTACACAATAAATCAACAATTTTCAAGATGTAATATTTTTACGATTTGAATATACTGAAATTTTTATTATTCATGTGTATGACAGATTCGTTGCAGTTTTGTTAGTCTAAATTTAGTTGCCAGCAGTTTCAATCTAATTAACAAGTAACTGCGTTCTTTATTTGAAAAATTTCAGAAGTGCATTACTGCAGCTAAAATTAACATTTCTAAGCCAATATCGCCTTATGGCTCTATCTTGTCAGTTTCGCTCTTGTGGTACCTCCATCCTTCTGCCGTTTCCGCATTACGATTTTTCTTATGTTTCATTACTGCATTCTTCAACAGCCACTCTGCAGTGAGTGAGTCAGTAGGTATTTAAAGTTACTGGGTGCGTCAACTACTTGGTCATTAGCTCCGTAAGTGTAGTGCATACTTCAGCTCGGAGGTGTCGATGTTCCTTTTGCAGCTGGAACGTGAGATCCAGCGCCAACCTACTCGTCGGTTTTCGCCCTCCAGGTATTTCCCTCGGCGGGGAACCGCCCTTCTGAGACAAGCCCCAAGATCCCAACTGGTTGTGTAGAAGTATTCTGCATCTAAGCGTGAGCAGTGGCGGCTTGTGATTAAGTTACATAATTCCCCAGATAATCTATAATTATCATTTAATGTATTAGAAATATACATTTTACATGTAATGAATTCATTATTCAAGATGTTATAGCAATAACGAGTATATGAAGTCATTTTGAAACCAAAGAGCGCCCATGTAGCGCTCTCTCCGCCGTGATTTCCCATGTATTACCCCATGTCACGCTGTTGGCTCTATAACTGCAGTTACTCTTTGGACCTACGATTCAACAGGCTGCAGCATTGGGCCTTCGGTGCCGCAACCAAGTGGGTGGCGAGTCTTGTCGCTGCGCTGCGCGGCGTCCTAGGCAGTCAGAGGGGAATATCAGAATCCTGTCTTCGTCTGATTCTAGCTGCAGATTAATTTCATGAACGTACTGCATTTTATGAGTTCTTTGTGTGAAGTTGACAGGTTTGAAAGGAAGTACCTTTCTGTATCTCATGATGGGTGCGTATTTCCGACTTCGGTTACGGCTGAGTTACAGTTTGAAAGAGTTGTTGTGGATACGAGTGTGTGTCGAAGATTTTCATTAGTACAATACTAGATACCAGGGTAGTGTAGTTTTCGAAATAAAATATTTTTATTTGAGTAGAACGTGTTCACACAATAGTGCTTGTTGATCTTCCATAAAATAAAGGCATTTTTAATTTACTTCAAATGGTTCCATATAGTTAACTATTTTTTCTCGGTTATTGAAACGAGTACTTATAAATATGGCATAGGTCCAATTTTAGTTTTTTAAATTTCAAAAATTATTTAGGTTTTAAATACAGCACAGGAGTATCGTCTTGGTGTTTACGTTCGCCTGTACTCGACTCGGTTGAGTTCATTCTGGGCACTCTGGCGAAAATAGCATGTAGCTCTCCCCGCAATAACTTCGGCGACAATTCGTTCACGAAGTGCGCTCGTCTTGCCGCCGAAGTTAAACTTTACACTCACCTCGCACCACTCGCTCAGGGATCCTGCCACTATGACGAGGGAATCAATTGAGGAACATCTGGGAGATGTGGAAAAAATTGGGAAACATGTGGGAATTTGTGATTTACATGTTGGGGATTCTTGGAGGAACGCGCGGAGGGAAATGCCGGGGACCCGCTGGAAACTTGAGGTGAAATCATGTGGTGAACATGCAAGGGTGCATGTGGGGATAATTCGAGAGGACACATGATGTACGTGCGAGAAAACATGAGATGAACATGCCAGAGAATACTCCGAGAATGCGTGTGAGCATGGGGAGGACATGCAAAGGGAATATATCAGGGGTCATGCAGGGAAACATGCAGGAGTCAGGTGGAGCGACCAACTGAGTTATGCTCGTATAACTCTTCTTCTGACCCCTACTCCGTGCCTGGGTGGTCAGAAACTAACAAAAGCTAGAAAACTACATCAAATTAGATTGTCACGTTACCAACATGACCGGAATACAATAATGCAATGTGCTCTTCAGGTTTTGGCCTTACGTTGGGATCCAATATGAATATATTTTACTTTTAAAACATTTTACTAATTTGCAATGCGCGCAGGAATTGAAAGAAAATAATGCAGATTTCGGCCATGTATGAGTTGTCTATGGTATTGTTATATACCCAGATATTCAGTAAACGTACAAAAACAATAAAACTGTCCTCAGTATTCGTCGGGGCAGAATCACAAACACCTCGAATTCGAAGTCCCAGTCATCAATCAAAAATACTCTTTGGATATTCAGATCCAGATAGACCAATTCAATTTTGGCTGAAAAATTCAAATCTTTGATTGTTGTCCTGCCTGATATTATTCTGCAGGTACTGTGTGGATTCTCCTATGCAGTGGATCATTGTTTACTGTGCAGTTGACACTAAGCGACTGCAAGTCTCCGAGTAAGATAGATAGATAGATTTATTAAAGTTCGTTTTGAGCTAATGGTCGGTGGCAAACATGATAACAATTAGAATTAGAATTACAAAACATTTTCAACATTTACAATTAGGTTTTCTATTAGAATTAGGGGTCGATATCATAGTTCTAACTTATTTCTAGCTAACTCTAAATTCACTTCTAGTTTACATAACACTTCACTACACTACACTACACTACACTACACTGCACTCCCTTCCCCTCCACTACACTACACTTCACTTCACTGTATAAGGGACATGACGATAATAATTATAACAATAACAATATAAGATATAATATTAACTTAAACATTTCCCCAAAGCTAATGACAGTGTTAACAATGATGATAGATTTGTCAGTAATAATAATAATAATAATAATAATAATAATAATAATAATAATAATAATAAAAGTAATAGTAATAATAAAAATAATAATAAAGATAAATGTCTCAGTCAGTATGTCAGTATTATTTGAGATGATGTAGATGGAATGAAGCATATTTTTAAATTTGGCTACATTAGAAGGTAGCTAAGGTGCAGATCGCCGTTAAATATATTGCTAATTCACCTACTGCATTATTAACAGCATATTTTTACTTTCCCGTATGAGTATATACGTAGTATTATTATTGGGATCTCTGAAACCGAATCAGAAATCCATTTAACTTCATTACATCAGGTTTTCACATAACCTTAAAAAATCAGAAACATGTGTCTGCTTGCATAGAGGGCTAGTGATCTGACGCCAACGATACAATCTGCTACACAACAACGTGATGAATGTTGTCCCGTCAGCGGCCAATACCACATTCTCTATCAATTATAATTGATCTGAATTAAAATATTTTATGTGATAGAGTTCAATGGACTTCGGATTCAGTTTCAGCTACCTCTAAAACATATAAGTAACATGGTCTGATCCTTCGGTTAGAAATATCTTTCATTTTTTATATTTTTGGGGGTTATGCCAAAAATCTGATGTATTGGTGTAAAATGGACAGCGATTTTGAATTTAGCTACCCCAAAAACTTATGGAAAACATGGTCTAACCCCCTGACACGAACATATGTTTTTGTGTGGCCGTATTATCAACATGGAGCGTGCACAAGAAGAAGACCTTCCAAATAGAGAATAAACAATGGAGTGCAAGCTGCCGCATAACCCAGCGAAACATAAGAATTAGATGCCGTGGGCTAAAACGATTCAAATGAGACGGAATAGAGCGATTATGGACGAAGATTTTAGAAGTACGGAGATGGAAAAAAGGAGAACAAAATAATGTAAAACATGGTCTCTACCGGACCCAGATAAATAAGTTACTGGTTCAAGTAGATGACAAAAATTCATCACAGACTTGCTGAGCAGAAGGATGATATTCTCTAAGCGGGTCCTTTGGTCCTTTTCTGCGCTGAATGAATACCGGGCAAACGGCGCTCGCCATCAGAGACGTAAGAAGAGAACTGACAGAGGAAGGGGACTGATCTGAGGAAATATTATTCCTTAATATGACTAACAACAATTCTGAACATACTTAATAGCTGATGATATGTAAGACATCTTTAGTCTGCCGGTCTACCCCTAGAAGAAAAAATGAAAAACTTGACGAAAAGTGCGTTTATCAATGGCGAAAGACACTGACAAAGTCCTACAAAATACAAGAAGACGTTTGATGAACTTGCTTGTCACTTAGATCTTCTCTCAGCCATGCATTTGGGTAGTGAAGAGAAGTTTAAAGTGTTAATCATGAGACGATGGGGTAACTCAAGATATCTAGATCAGAATTTTTTAGTTAAGAAATCTCCTGTCAGAAATATCAGGATTCGCCGAGGGATATTCCAAGGAGAGTTGCTCTCACCGCCGCACTTTATTGCATCTCTAATACCCCTCACAACAGTCCTGCGCAAGACTCGCCTCGGATGTGACATACATCGAAGATAAGCATAAACGTAGTACGATAATTCTGTAGTGACATCATAATTGGCGCAATCCTGACGTAGACAAATGCGACACCCTCAGTATTCGTCGAGGCAGAATCACAAACACCTCGAATTCGAAATCACAATCGTTTATGCAAAAATACTCTTGAATATCAAGATCCAGATACACCAACGGATCATATGTTGGCAGGTCAAGGCAGATCATGGCAGATCTTTCTATCAATGAACAGAAACAGTCAATATGAGTAGTGGCCTTGGCCATTCCAGTAGATTGTAGATCGAAAATAATAAGTGAATATCGTGATTTCGCGGTAGAGCTGGAAAGAGTCTGGAAGAAGATGATCGCGGTTATCCCAGTAGTAATTAAAGTTCTAAAGTCTATTTCCAGAGCCCTGACGACACATTTTAGCAACCTAAACCTCGATGTGAGTCTAGCACAGCATCTGAAAGGAACTCTGCTGTGCACCGTTCGTAGATACGGCTGGGTGTCCGTACATACGGCTGAGAATCCTGGGTCCTTGGATAGGTAGCGAAAGAACTGCGGATAGCGCTATATAGTAATAGTATTAATAATAATTTTATTATTATTATTATTATTATTATTATTATTATTATTATTATTATTATTATTAAGTCGGCCCCGTGGCGCAGACGGTTGCGGCAGCAGTCGTCTGCGTCAAGAAGGCTGCAGGGTCGAGTCCTACATGGGCATGATCGTTTTCGTGAATGTCTCTTCACCCCTAATCATCATCCATAATTCACACTTCAAGGCGTAACAAACTTGTCGTACTACTGAGGGATACAGCTGAAAAGCTGCTCCTGGAAACATTACACAGGTTAATCGTGTAGCGTGGTCAGTAATGGTGTACTCGCCAATAATAATAATAATAATAATAATAATAATAATAATAATAATAATAAAGTTCTAAATGTTCTGAATCACTTGAGGAAAACCAAAACTGTTTCACCAACACCCCGGGGCAGCGCCCCAGGTATCCCATGAAGCCAAGTCGTCTCAGGTTGCATTGCGATTTTCTCGCTCCAGGTCACGACAAAATGTTATAAAACGTATATCCGTAATTAAAGAGAAAAGGTGCAAACCGCGCCGCTACCCGCCCGTGAGCCAGCTGACGCTCGCCGCGCGACCAGTTCGATGCCAGGCAGGATCTTCCTGGTCGCGTGGCCCCAACGTGCACGCGCCCCCACTCCCCCCACCCCGCTGCGCCCCAGGCAGCGTTGCGTGCGGTCGCCCCGCGTAGGGCCCGTGCTGGGTCAAAACGGGGGCGCGCATGGGAAGGAAAATGAAGCATGAAATGCGTTAAAGTGCGAGTACACTTGTGAAAGTTTTGGGATTAATAGTTTGATTTGAATATCTCATCTTTAATCCTGCTGAAGATACGTCTCTCATATGTTTTTACTTTCTTGTATACGCCGTACCGTCTTAGGTGGCTCAATTGATGTCACTGTAGTAGCTCTGCCCAGGAGATCCTAGGATTCGAGTCCTGACGGTGACAGCATTTTCGACATTAACTACATAACTGGATCGAATTCAGACGCTGAATGCAGGAGAATTCTAGCGGAGAATTCTGATCGGTAGTTTTCTGTGATTTCTGCGACTAATGCCAAGCGAATGCTGGAACAGTATTGTAACAAGCGGGACACAGAGCGCGCGCGACCTTTCCTTCCTCTTCCTTGTTCTGTATTCACCTACAGTTGTTACACGCACTATACTATCGCACGTGTCGGGAACTTAGCGATTGACTTGGCTCTCATTATCCAGCGATGGAAGAACACTGCCACTCTCGGTGATAAAAACATGCACTAGACTTGCGAGACTATTGCTCCGTTGCTTCACAATGGCATCAGTACCCAGATCACAACAAACCTTCATACAAATGAACGTGAGACAAGTTGAAACTGGTCAGAAATGAATGAAACTTTAGGTGGCCATGACAGAAGGATATTGTGACGTGGTTCCGTTTGCTGCGCAGAGTTTTTGTCGTAAAATCATCAAACTTACTCGCCGTTCTCGTTCGGCACTATCACTGAGGATTTACCATCCTAACCAGCCCAGTGCGAAAATCACTGATGTATCATAAGGACTTTGTCACTAGTAAACTCATCAAATCTATGAACAGCTTTAGAGTAAAAGATATATAAAATTGTATTATTGTACAGCTCATAAACTTTCATTTTTGTTTAATTGCTTACAAATAAATGGCGATATTTTAATATAAGTGAAATATATTCACAATTTTTAGTGTATCAAAGTTATCGGCAGATCAGCCGTCAGGCAAATTTTCGCCTTACTTCCAACTTACATCGGACTATATTACTAGTAATTCATTACATTTTCTCCCAATCGTTGCAACATCCAAAATATACATTTCACAAAACTAAGACGAGGAAAAGTTTTGATATGCCACACATTCTCTTTTTTTAAATTTCGACGTTGAATTTATAGAGTTGTAATTTGTAGAGAATTCATGTAGGTGAATTTATAGAGCCAATATATGACATAGGAGAGTACATAATAGGTTCATATCTTTCCTCGTAATGTTGTTTATTGTCAAGCGAGGCTTTCGTACTCAACGAGAGGAGTCAGCAGCCATCGCCCAAGCCTGCGTCAGCGCCTGAGGGTGTGGGCTCGTCACGTGCCCCATGCGTGCGACTACTCACGCATTGCTGCGTGGTTAGGGAGGGCAAAAAAATCTCGATGTTTTAAATCATCGATATTTTCGAGTAGAAACGTAGATATTATAACATATAATTTTTTATTTTCATGTTTTCTACAGATTAATATATTTCTTCAGATACATCGTTTTCAAAAACAATTTCTCATGATATAAATAAAATTTCCAGAATCTAGTGTGGATTGCTTGCAAAATATTTTTTGATTATTTTGTACGTTGTGATGTCGTTAAACTACATTTTGAACCTTGAGTACATAGAACATTGATTAGAAAATGAAAATGACAGTCAAATTTAAAGCAGATTATATTTTGAACTAATATTGACGTTTTATGTATCATATTACAACTAGAACATTTTACTTCAAAATGTTACATCAAATTTAAAACAGCGATATTTTAAATATTGATGACTTTTGTCGAAAACATTTTGGTGAAATTTTCCATTACTAGGCGAGGTTAGCTGCCAGCTAGTCACACACCGCGGTCGGAACGGTCAGATGATTCTGGGTCCGTGAGGGACATATCCCTATGGCATCACTCGGTTAACTTCTCCTAAGCCTGAACTTCACCTTCCTCACCAAAAACCTATGGACCGATTGCATCTTGTTCGGTTTTCCTTGTGAGTACAAGGAACAGCTTGCTAGGTACCTCTGCTTCCAAATCTAATACTTTCGCATTCTTATTTGAAGAACGTGAAAGAGAAAAAGAACAAATGATAATCTTAATGTTGCTCATTTTGTATAACTCTGCTCTTTATATGTGTGGTGGTCAGATATTCCAAAGAAGCTTGTTACTCGTATTGTGGACAGCTTTAAGAAAGAGGGAAAAGGGGTTCACGATCTTCCTGTTTAATGTACAAAATTAAAATTTGTTTATTTTTGTTAGATTACATATATACTAATTCCGACACTTCTGACAATTTCACCTGTTCGAGATTTCCTCTCAACTGGTGCGAGAACATCTACTTGCGTTTCTCAAAATGGAAACTCAACTCAAATGTTTCCTCCTTCCCCGTGCCAGATCACCAACCGCGATGCAGTCGGGCTACGCCTTCTCAGGTAGCAAAAAGTCAATGAGGAATATCAGGGAAGAGGGTTGAAGGGAAACCTGATCGCGGGATGCAATCGGGCGTTTCCGTTCAAGAAGACCTGACTCGAGACGCGAGGTCAGGTTGACTTGGCAGGCTGCAGCCTTCTGCTCTGTTCGTGACCTTGCTGCTGTTGTCGTTGCCCAACATGCTGTCATGACGATTTAACCCGTTTCATTCCGGGCAGATTTTGTTCACGTCAACTGACATCAGACTGGGCCTCACTCTCACTGATTGGTGTCGCGTTATGACATTGCACGCGGAGCTTCTGCTGATTCGCTCAAATGTCGCCGCGCCAGAAGGCAATGACAAAGACATTAAAATAAAATAAAAAAATATTGTGAAATAATAATGAGGCTGGAGAGAATAATGAAATGCTACATTTGTTTCAGTTCTTTACTTGCCTTTTTTCTTATTATTCAACATAGAGCATGTTTATATAAATAAATAAACTAATGGTATTAAATTGCGACCAAACTTTCTTGTTTTTTGTAACGATGACGTAAAATGATAATAATTGTAAAATGATAATTATATGCTGTATATTCTGATATTATAATATTGGAGCTATATTGTGCAAAACTCTATCAAACTGCGAACTGCAACTGCAAACTGCAGACAAAATCTTTTAATATGCCCTTTGTAAGTAAAATTTAAGTTTCTATTGCATTAGTGGTCAATGATATGCTTAGTACCTCTGAATCTACAAGTATTCTTATAAAGCACATTTAGAAGAATTTAATTTGCAAGAGCTCCTTTGTTTTTTTTATATACAAGCGTTCTAATCTCGCTGTCAGCAATAAACAAATATCTAAAACTAGCTAATCCGACATAAAAATTTAGAATAAAATATTAAACGGATTTCTCAAATAACTTTGATTTAGTTTTTTCCTATAACATTTATATTGTAAATATTGTATTTTATAAAAAAAACTGTATGTACTTCTTTCTCAAATGTTATCTTCCGGGCCCCAACAAGTTTAACTGAAATAACCGATTTATAACATCATGGAAGAGCAAAATGTCTATTCTACTCATGGGAAATTTTAATGAGGAGTTTTAAAAATATGCATCGTACACTTTCGGTTGATTTCGACCTACTGTTTGCTGTTCGTTAATTCAAGTCACTCTCGTGATGCAGGAAATCTGGACTTTTAAATGAACGTTCAGTCAATTCTGCGACGGACTTTCAATGACCCTCTGGAGGAAAGACTTCACAATTCACTCTTCAATGACTACGAGTTGGCACGACTTGGAGGTTTCAGAGTCATCATTTAGTTCTCTCAATCTATCAATGTTCAGTAATAATGTGAATCATTGTGAAACTATGACACACTATGTCAGGAATCCTCGAAATTCGGAACTAATTCTGGGAAGAATTGCACTCCCTAAAATATAGTCAGATCAGAACTGTTTACCTTCACTAACAAAATGCTGACCCCTGCATTAATATTGCAAAGTAGAATTTAATTCATTATAAAATTCTTTTAAAACGTTTTTAACCAATGAAAGCATAATACTTCTTTATTGCTATTTATTGTTGCACCTTCTTTTTTCAAAATAACGGTTAATAACAACACTTCATTACATTTAATGAATTTTAAAAAATTCTGACAGTACATTTAGTGAATTCAAAAATCATATAATAATGAACATATTCAGTGATTAACGAATACCCGTAATTCAGAAAATCAAAATTAGAACAATAGTCCTGTAAAACATTAATATTACTATGAAAATAACTAATACTAGTGACCTGCAGCAACATTGCTTTTTGAAAAACTGCACAAAACGGTTTCCCAAAAAATAAAAGACACCTGCTTAAGAACAACAAATAAAATACTCGTCCATAACACTACAATAAATTAATTTGTTATCAAAATCATTTTAACGATTACTGGGATAAAACAGAATAATATGTGCGGATATACTGCACAACAGTACTTTATGAAACAAAAATATGAAAAATTCCATAACGCAACACATTTATAGCAAATATTTAATGACGGGCGGCTTCTCCTTTGGGACCTTCTATCGCACGACATCTGCTGTTACGCTCTAATTATGAAAATTCAGTCTGTAGGCGTAGTTTGAAAATAAGTGGAAGGACATAATCAAATATTTGGATTTTTCAGTCAACATCGAAACTCTTTCATTAATTTTGAATTTTCTCGAAGTTCCTGTATTTTTAACAAAGCTGTAGACATTTATCACCTGCTCGGAGGTTCCACATTTTCTTCAATTTCTCAGCGTATTGGAAATTAGGAATATAGATATTTTTGCATTTTTTCCGAATTCCTGTGGATCTAACGGATCTATAGAACTCTCTGACTTGTATTCTGCGTGTTTTTTTACAGTTTGTTGGTAATAAAACGTCGTAATAGATAATTTTGAAATATTTGGTAGCAAAAAGAAACGGATAGCCTTCTTCATAATCGTATACTGCGCAGATTAGTGGTGCATCATAATCCGTTTTTTCTTAATTAATCATAGACTTCTATTTTAACATTGAGATGAAGCCCAGAAAATATTAGAATCTATGAATAAATCGCGAGATACAGAAAACTTGAGGTTAATCATTCGGGATACATTTTTTCATAGCGAGAATTACATATTCAATTATATGTGTTTAATAGAACATCAATTCTCGAAGGCACCCTTTCAGTTTAACTCCAATGGTAAGCATAACTTAATTTAACCGCTTGAGGACAACTGACGAGTTTGTGCGATCCAAGATATTGATGCGAGAAAGGGCTCTTAAAAAGAAATTGCCACGTGTTAATCGTCCATTTGCTGAGTTGTAAAAATAAGAGCAAATTGTCTTTGGATTTTATATACTATTACAGCAATACACCAGTTATTTACTACCCCCCAATCTGCACGTTGTAAATGGCTTGTAAGTGCCACGGCAGAAAATGTGCAGTCTTTTCATGAACGACGGCCAACCAAACCAGGTAAGATGGTCTTTTTTTACAGATGAGAGGTTATTTTGTTAGAGTTTCCTCTACGCGATGAATTCGCAATTATATTTCTATTGAACTGTTCAAAATAATAGGTATGTAGGGGAATAAGGTTATCGTACTTTACGAAGTTATTATATCCTAATCTTCATAATAAAATGGTGTACGAAGTGAAACGCATTACACTATAAATGTTAAAAAATGATTTCACATTTGATGTAGACAACAAAAGAAACTGACTCCGAGCACGTAATGAATAATATATTGTTGTTCGTCCCAAAATAAACTTCCGAATTTAGTAATTTGTGTTTCAGCGGTTTGTGATTGAATATAGGAAATATTAGTTGAGTGTTTAGTTGTAATAATTTTTACTAAGAAGATGAAGTTTGATTGCAACGGTAACTACGAATAATGTATTACACATTGTTTGATGCTTATCGCTACTCAGTAACTACGGCTCTTTCAGGGCATGCATAGCGGATTAAAATGTTAGGTTTTAGTAGTGATGCTAAAAGTGGTTCGATGCTCAAATGTTCAGATAAATTTGTAAATGTAACAAAGAAAAAAAATTCCTTTGGTATACCCGCATCAGATACTACTGTCATCAATATATCATTCAGTAACTTGATTTAAAATAAAATAAGTCAGTAAGGCTGACCAAAAATAGCGTAAGACCCACGTGATAAAAGTGATTTTATTTCCCTCGTAGGATTGATGCACGAGACGGATAGGCCTATCGAATTCGCAAAATTTTGTTTTGTCTTTTCTTCTCGCAAAATAAAATGTCACTTTTATGACCCGTATCATAAATAACTAAATATTTGTACTATAAATACCTAAATATTGGCGACTGTTACAGATAATGTACAATATTATTGGTTCGAGTACAGAAATTGTGTTTTTTCTAAGAAAGAACTATACGACTTAGAAATATACGACTGAACAATATACTTAATAGAGTTAATAATACTTAAATTAAATAGTTTAATAACTGTTAATAAATTACAATATGAAATATATGTGTAAAATGCATACATTTAAACTCGAAAAATTCAGTTTTCTTTTCCAAATTTAGTAACACATTTTGTATTGTATTTAGTCTCATCATAATCTCACCGAGGAATGTAATGAATTATTTCAGATGTTGCCTTCTATGTCAAGTATATTCTAATTCACGTAATAATTTAAAAATTTTATTTTCTATTCATTGAAAAACTCTATAGTTCTTTTCTATATTAAATCGAACGACCATCCAATGAAATGAAAAAGTATATTTCCTTAATATTCAAGTTTGAACGTACTCAAATAGCTTTCATGACATCACACCAAACACGTTATAAGCTTCATTTTATCTTGTTTTTCACACCTTTCCCCACTCATGTGTAGCGCATATATCAAAATGCAGCTCATTACATACAGTTAAACGCTTCAATTCCTGCAACTTATGACCGTTGAACAAATCTACCTTGCACTTTCTACTCGCAGCCTACATTTAAAGTGCGAGATATGTGCTTAATCGTGACGTCGCGGTCGAGTAGGCAAGGTCGATTGCGGCTGGGGTGCTTCCACCCAGGGTCGCGGGGCGGCCTCCATCTTGAGATCTTCGCTCCACGCGTCCGGGTCCCCTCTCGGGGGGGTGGGGGGTGGAGGCGGTACCCGGGACAATTTCTCTACGAAGTTCCCGCGACGACCTTATGCCGTCCTTAAACTGTCAGGTTTGCATAAGTTGCAGCAGTGGCGGTAGTACAGGAATCAGGATGTGAAGTGCAGTAAGCGTAGAAACAACAATGAAGGCTCCGTAAAACGTTTATGAACTTCACTGAGATAGCTATTAATCTTACTTCTTTTGAAAGTTAGCATTGGAGTAACTTAGTGCGATAGTTTCATGTTGAATAGCTTTCACGGCTGTATCTTGAGAGTTGTTGGCCCCGTGGCAACGCACAGTAGTGGGGCACACGACTTTTTATTTTAATCTTAACTCTTGATAATTTTCTTGGTAAATTAAATTTAAGGTTTAATTTTTCAATTTTTAAAATGAAACGTCCAATGACGTATTTTTCCCCTTACACGTGCTCTAAACTCGGGGCTTCGGGGCACAGTCCAACTTGCCCGGTGGTAATTATGATAATGATGTTTGTATATACGAGTATATACATGGTACTCAACAATCTAATACAGCAAAAGAATGTCGGCATAAAAATGTTAAATCTTGGATAAGTTCCAGATTTCTTGAGGTATTGGGCATTTAGGTAATTGCGTGTTCTTTTCAGTCTCGGTTCAATCACCATCATGATGGTCTTCCCACACATCATTTTTAACCTCTGAGTGTATGTGTTATGGGTTAGAAGAGTATCCTGCCTGTCCACATGCGATGATCTACTCACGTTTATCGTTGTTCGCGTACATGTTAGGTGATTTTCTTATTTTCTAGTTTTGGATGTGGCCTCTTCTTTTCGTACCGGCCCTATGTCTAAGATACTTCATTTCAGTTTGTTATTCTGTTGCGATTATTGTGAGAGTCTAAAATTTGAATCCATAATGACCTCGCAAATTTTATTTTGTATTTCTGTGACAAACGTGGCGTCTAAGCTGACTGGATTGAAAAAGTAAAAGTAAATATGAACTCCATCACTTACCTTTTTGTATTTCACAAATATTTGTTGCGTTGTACACTATATTTACGATCGTACTTATAATAATCTTTGTATTATTCAAGAGAATATTGACGTTCAGGAGTGGAATTTAAATCGTAATTATAGTATTAATTATTTTGACTGGATTTAGCTATCATAAGAGAACAAAATGAGAAAATGAATCAGAAGATAAAGATAATTTTACTAAATGAAAATTTGTTTCGCGTTAATTTTCTCGCTCCATTTTGGGACATGAGAGAAATGTAATAGTAACAACAGTTAACTAAATTAAAAATTAAGTCCACTTTATGAATACATTGCAATGTGTGGACTGTTAAGTTTTGAATTTTAAACTGTTTTATTTAACATATTACGGAAGAGGCGCTTTTTTCTCGTTTACATAGAAATTATTACATTTGTAGAATTCCGTAAGATATCTCAAAACAATGAAAACATTAGTAATTCTGAAATAAAATTCCGGTTTGAATTTAACAGATTCTGGCAAATGATACAATCAGAAAATGATACGATTCATCAGTGTCATAGAACATTTGCGAATAATATTTTAATCATATTTTAATGTGATATTTTTTCTTGCTTTTAATAATTTTTAAATTTTTGGGCTAATGCAATTTATATTTTACGTAAGATATTCGATTTTTAATCGGAGAGTATATTGTGTATCGTATATTTGTTATGACTCTAATATTGTGTACTTTCAAAGTCATAATAAATGCTATTTAGAAATGGACGTGTTCATTTTGCAGACAAGGCTAAAGTGTAAGACAAGCGTGCATGAAAGTGCTAAGCTCTACTTGCTGTCATATGAGTTACAGAAGATGGCTGAAAGGTCTCTGCACATAACGTATAGAGTGGACAAACTAACTCCACGTCGTATCGCGTTGACAATTATATCTACGCCACAATCCGAAAAAAATGTGTTCAAACTCTAAATGGAATTAGCTAAGACAGGAATTAGTCGATGTACTCTACTCCTCTCCTGAGGCCCACTTTGTTGCCTGCTGACAGTAAGCAGTTGGAAGTTCCGGCCCCCACGCTCCTTCTACACACAGTGGAATGGACTTAACACGGAGCCAGGTCCTCAGCCGTCACGCATTGCCATCCCTCGCACCATCTTCAGTAGCACCTGGTTCTCTCTCGCCCTCTCCAATTTGGCTCTCAGAGAGAGTGCACGTTGGTAGGAAACTGCTATACTCTTGAGGGAACGACTAGAAAAAGGAGATGTAATTGCAAGGTGGGAAATCAGAGGCGCTAAGGTGCTGTTGTAGAACAGTTTTTGTTCTCAATCTGTTGATCTACCCATCTCTGACCTAATATACCATAACTCAGTCAGACAATACCACATCCGCTCCACACACACATGAGGTGACAACGAAACACGACCCTACGAAGTACAAACCTTTCACTATAGTTCTTTAAGGCAAAGATTTTTCTGAAAAAACAACAAACATGTTGCGGATAGATTACGGACGTACAAACACCTTGCAGCTGCCTAGCTATATTATTTAAAACACATGAAATACTTCCTTTTGTTACTCAACAAAAACACATCACAAATTATAAGACAGTTTTCAAAGCTGAGAAACTAAAGCAACCACAAACAGCTAAAAAAGATGCAACTCAAAGAGATCTCTACTTACATACAAACCTTCGAACCGAGATTTGTTTTAACTTTTCGATACGGATCTTTGTGAAGTAAAACCAATTTTAACGATCCACGTTCGTCAGTTTAAAGGTTTTAAGGTAAGTCCGGAGTTGAGAGTCATGTCTGCAGTTGGAAGTTGATGGAATGCGGATAGTTTGAAGTGAAAAATTCCTCTTGCATTCATGCGGGGTCAGAAAACTTTCCTTTCAAAGAAACGAATGTATGAGTCTATTGTTTCGTTAAACCAATGCCTGCTACAACGGGAAAGGAGGTTAATTTAAAAACAATAGCATACAGTTGACGAAATACAATACTGTTAATACAAATATTTGAATTTATAATGAACTAATTGAATTAAAATTAGGGGTGAATGTGACTGATGTAAAACTGTCCTTAGTACACACTGCTTTATACATGTAGCCGTGTGGAAATATCCAATACGTATTTAATTAATGACACTTACTATTTATTAACAAAGTACATATTTCTTTCTGTTCATTACGTTTCAAATGAGCATAATTCATTGTTCAATAGAAATATTATGCTTTTTGCTGACATTGCAAACAAAATATTTCAGAACCCTATGTTCAGATTTTTGTATATCCAACAAAACCGTGTTTTCGCGTGGATCTCGCACTTTTAAAGTTATATACTCTTAAGTGCTTTACTCGGCATGTTAAAAAGCACTTTAGTATTTATGTATGCTCTTCAAAATAAATTACAATACTGAAATTAAATTATCAGCTTATGAAGTTTTAACAATGACCATTTTATTTCTACCACATGCTATATTCTATTCATCTTTCTTTTTCACATCCTTTCAACCAATATTTTTATTACAAATACTTATCCAGATTTCTAGGTAAAGTACTCAAAGGAGCCAATTTCTCATGTGATTATTGACTATTACAAGCGTGAAACTTATTATTTATGATTATTTTAATGGCTAATAGGATGCTATATTCTGTATAGTCACCAGATTACTGAAACAATGCAAATAAAAACATTATTAATTACAACACCACTCCAGGTACATTTCATATCGCTTCATCTGACATTGCTAGCCCGCACTTTCGGCCACGTCACTCATGCCAGATATCGAAGACGATTACTCAAGGTATTTTGTCAATTAACAGTATCCTCTTACTCACAGGGGATTAAAAAACCTTTAATGCATGTCATGTACCGTTTCCGCAGCATCGGTTGTTGTCTATGAAAACACTAAATCATAGAAAAATAATTCTAATGGAACGTCTGTTGCTAAGAGCTGGATTTTTACAGTTATGAAATTTCGTTTGTTTTCAGTAATAGTAAAAATGTTATGTATAACTTTCTGTAATGGAATCTGGAAATCTTCGCGTGTGAATTATAGAGAATTGTAATTAGGTTTCATTACTTTCTCACGATGTAAATGTTGTGAATGTGCCAATTATACCTGTCTCGAAGGCATACCTGCGTATGTCACGACATGCAACATAACAGTGCCTTTCTTTCGTTCGACCTAAAATATCTCGTCAGAGTCTAGCCACTCAATTGGAACGTTTGGAGAAAGTGTGGGGCGAACTTTGACACGGACTTGCAACGGCATCTCCTCGAGCATCGCTAGCTGAAGGAGGCACGTGAATGTTTATTGTCGACGATGTCTTCCATTACTCAGGGGTTTCTTTCGGGGAAAAGGGCTATCACAGAGATACTTTTATGCGTCTTTGTGTGGCGTCACACTTAACGAACGGCTGCGTCACCCCCGCCGTCTCCGCCAAAACCACCTCCACCCCTTTTGCCACCTCCTCTGTTTCCTTTATAACAGAACACTTCTTCCTGCACCCAACGATTCAGTCAGACTTCACTCCTTCCTTCCTCGACTTCGCATCTACGTACTTCTTCGCCTCGGCTACATCTTCATTATTCCTTTCTCTTATCCCCATTTCGGTATCCGCACCTAACATTTCTACTAAACGAGCATCCCTTACGTTTATCCATCTCCTCCATTTCTCAGTAACGAATGAAATTTTTAACGGAGGACTTCCTTCTGTTTTCTCGTAGGGTATATGAACGAAATAAAAACAGAAATTGTATTTAGTTTTATTTACCAGAGTGTTATTAAGATTTCAAACGTTGTTTGACAAGCAGACCTGTAACCCTGTGTTCATCTAGCAGACTACTGTACTCATTCACACTTTATTACGTCAAAAATCGTCGTCGGCGCTCTATGATTGAACCTTCTCCGGTCTTATGCGATCCGATGCTCACCATCTAATCGCATCTCACATTTCTGGCACACCATTGTAGAAGCAGGGCGATTGATGAATAAGAAATTAAAATTGGTTCACGGGATTGGTTATTGTGAGTAAAGAAACAATCAGTTGTGCCAACGTTTCAAAATATTTAATTCCATCAGGGATAGATTATAAAAACAATTGAACAGTGCATGAGGACAACAAACATTTCAATGAATTGGTTCTCTCATTAATTAAAAATACACAAACAACCACATCAACAAAAATGTATAAACTAAGACAAATAAAACACCAAAATATTAATTCACACTTGACCCACAATGGACGCATGTGCTTTAGCAACTCTATGTAGAGTTGGATGTGGTGGCTTGAAATGAGACTTGACCTTTATAAATATTAGTAAGGCGTGAACCTTCTACATTTTTGTGTTTTTATTGACTTAGTTTATTCATTTGTTGTTGTTGTTTGTGGAGTGCTAATTAATGAATGAATCAATTAATTGAAATGTTTGTTGTTCTCATGCACTATCCATTTGTTTTTATACTCTAACTCTGATGAAGAAATTAAATATTTTGAAACGTTGGCACAGCTAATTGTTTCTTTGCGCACACTGACCAATCCCGTGAAGTAATTTTATTTTAATATTTCTGACCCATATTTTACCTTCAACCTTCGACCACATCATCATTCTTCTAATCCCGCGCGCACTCAATCACCATTCCTACCACCGAGCCC
>BOPP01000080.1:4190607-4272855 GCA_017312745.1 Gryllus bimaculatus
GCTCCGCGCCGCCCTCCTCGCGCTCCCCGGCGACTCTCACGTGCCTCTCGTTGCTTTGATTGATTGGTTGGTGAGTTATTAGGCGACCTGGATGGCCGAGATGGCTAGAGAGTGTGCCGACTCAGTGTCTCGGTCGGAAGGGTCACGGGTTTGGCTCCCACCGTGGGCACCTGTGTTTGTCGCTTGTCCTTCACGTAAGTGTGTGTTGTCGCTTGTGAGTCTGTTGGCCACAGCCCGAAGAGCTAGCAAGGGTGTCTAGTGTACAGGTTAATATGAGTGGTGTAGTGGGTTCCAGGCATGAATAGCCGAAATCGGTATCCCCGGAAAACTGAAAAAAGCCTCCGGAAGGAAACAAGAGGCCTGTTTTTCCGGCCGTATCAACGGATCAGGTCATTAATCCCGTATGTGTAGTGCATTTTTTATCGCGAGGGCAGGCGGTGATCTTTCCCGCTGGCTGGTGAAATCTGGCGCCGCCCTACGTCGGCTTGAGAGGATTTTCCCTAACTAGGTATCTCCCATCAGCGTGGCGAAGCTCGAAGCTCCCGACTGGTGTCTCGACATGTGCGGTAGTGTAGCGCACCCCATGCCCTTTGTGTTCCTTCTCACCCCGGGCCGCCCTGTGTCTCCCTACGTCGCTCCGAGGGCTCTACATGTCCACGCGACGCCCCGCAACTCATCATTGCACGTGATCCGCAATGACCCTGTCCTCCCCGCGACTCCTCACGCGCCCCACCCCCACCCCCACCGTTGCCCCTTCTTGCTCTCCTCGCGCATTCCCAAATTCTCCTACGACCCCCACTACTACCAACACGGCCAGCTCTTCGTGTTTCCACTAGCCCCGTCGCTCTGCGACTCCCAACCACACCTCATGGTTTTCCAGCGCCGACCACCTCACCCCACCATCACCTCCACCCCACACACTTCTTTTCCCCGCGATAGAGAGGAGTTACTCTAAGACGTGATCACTTTGACAGGTCGGGAAACAAATGAACGACATTCAGAGCGCTGACATTACAAGAGATAGTCATGAAGCCATTTACAAATGAGCTAATTGTAAACGAACGCACTGACAAAAGTATTGTATGGACGTAACTTGCAATTATATTGCCAGCAGTTGCCAAGCAGTAGCTGTCAAAGCGGTCTTTTATTGTACTAATCTCTCTAAATCTTCTGCATCCTCTTCCGCGACTTCTCTGGGTCTCTGCATTACCTCGCGTCTCCCCGGGCGACCCAGCGTCTGCCCGAGTGACCCTGGGTCGCCCCGCGGCTGCGTCTTCCACCGTCACTTATCTCTGCGTCTTCCACAGTCACCCCGCGCCGCCTCCATTGCGTAGCATTGCGTTGCATTTCTGCGTGTCGCTCCGCGCTGCAGGAGGTCGCGAGATCGTTCAGCCGACAGCCGATGTGTGGGGATGGGGGAAGAGAAATACATCTTCTTCCGGGGAGCGCTGCCTGCTTGCTAATGAAAGCGACTGCTTGCTAATGAAGGCGAGTGTCCCTTGTGTGAGAGTCGTTCCAGTATGCAGCCCTGTGGACATGCTACTCATTATTGCGGTTTCAGGTCTTTCTACGTCTTTTTATTTGCATTATATTTGTAGTTTTTAACGGAGTATTACATTTATGCCAGAACTTTAATAGGTTGAGATGTAATCCCGTACGTCACATAATCCCAGTATGAAATTATCGTTCGAGAAATTCATCTTTCCGTTCGAAAACGTAAGAACGTTATTAAATGTATTACCTAAAGATTTCCTTCTTCGTAATTTTGTTGTGAGGTTGTCTAAAATGCCAATTACTGGTTATTTGAATATATATATTTGCAATAGTGTTTCTCAATAACCGTCTCGTGATCTTCAAAGATCATTGCTTCAAAGAAAAATAAATTAGGAACCTTTTTTATAATTGACGTGCTTTTTTTATTCCTACTCCAGGAAGTTTTTTACTCCCACTTTTAAAAGAATATTGTACCTCTGCTACAATACCTTCTCTACGTTTTCTCTAGATTTTCGAGTCAAACCATCCTTTCGGGTATTATTAACGCCTTTTCCTAATTGTGAGGAAAATGTGAACATGTTATAATATTTCTGATGGTAATTTATTGATAAAGAATTTAAAAAAATGAACTAAATTTCATTTTCTGCTGTATGTCTCTAATTCTTGCGAATGTTTCCACAAGGAAAAAACATAAATATTGTTAGTCAGTATACGTTCTCTCTTAGGAATTGTTTCTCAACAGTAATACAAACTCTCAGTGGCGTTTACGAATTGAGCTTGCAATTGGGATGGCTCGATTAGTCCCGCAGAGACCTCCGGCAAAGCGAGCGATGACTTAGTGTTCGCAGGGGAGGTCGCACGGGGAGTGCGGTCGCCTCGGAGGGGGGAGTTCCGTTGGAAAGTCTCCTCATCCGGCTGCGGAACTCACTTAACCTAATGTGAAATGAGTACGTGGATGTTACTGGCGATTGTCGATGTACGCTACATCGTTCGTCACGATCGTCTGGTGCCTGCATAGGTGTGCGAGCTTTCCAACCAACGTCCTTAATAGATTTCTTTGCGTCTAAGTCTAATCAATTTAAAACTCGACCCACGATTAATGTACTCAAATCGATGGAGACATACTACGTAAAGAGAATGGCAAATATAAATTCCTCTCTCTCTCTCGTGCTCTCTCCTCTCTCACACACAACCACACCACAACACACACACACATACACACATACAACATACACATACACATACACATACAACATACATATATATATATATATATATATATATAGAGAGAGAGAGAGAGAGAGAGAGAGAGAGAGAGGGGGGGGTTGACCTTGAGATAACATCATTCTATTCCTTTCTACACATGTCCATTAAATTTTATATAAAATATTTTAAGTATTTACTGAAAAAATTGAGACGAATTCAAATTATTGCAAGGACGGCTTTTGCCTCTACCTGTTCTGCGCCTGACCGATGGCACAGAACGTCACGACGCGTTGTCAAGATTTATTCACTACATTTGGAATATTTTCTATAAGGAGAAGGTAAATTAGGTACAAATAGAAGAATCGTTTATCGTATATGTCAAAATTGTCTGTTGAAAATTTATCGAGCTGCATAAATGAAAATAACAAATCAATATATATAGTCTTATATAAAAATAAAATATCTTAAAAAAATACAAGAATCGTTAAGATCCCGAAGGATCATTGTCCAATGTGCATGTTTATGTCAGTTTAATACTAATTCGTGTTTTCTTATTGTTCACGAACATTGGAGGTACTTGGACACTATTCTTTTCTCTTACGCCTTTGGGGTTTGTGTGCATGAGGTAGTCTACGTTGCGAACAATAGATCTATTCAGCAAGTCGTTCATTGAAGTTTATTTGCGGTGGTGTGTTTTATTCAGTGGTGGTGTTTACGTCTCTAGGAAGGTCAGACTATAAAAATTACCGTAATATAACAAGGATAAAACATGTTTTGTGGTGTTCAAAGGTTGTTTTAACTAATGTATATTTAATGACATTATTCTTTTCTGTAAAATTATTTTCGTATGTATTCGAATGTCGGTATTGCACGTAACGTTAAATAAATTAGAAAAAAAAATCATGATGCTTCTGTTAATAATTTTATGTTAATTTATTTGCATTGCTATTTTTCTATGTTATTTATTTTTTCATTATTGTTATTATTATTATTATTATTATTATTATTATACTCCTTTTTTCTATATTTTTCTGTCACTAAACATTGTACACCGAATTACACGAAGAAACATATACTAATATTTCTGTGCCTTTGGGAAACTTCTTTGCAATTATTTTGTAAAAGTAGTATAATTGTATCCACCAGCATACAGCTTTCTACGTAACCATATATAAGTAAATAACCTTCTGTGGTCTATCATGACATCCAAATTAACTAATCTTTCGCTCCGGTTGTACTTTTATACAATTTAATGTATTTTTCCTGCTACATGTCTCCTGCTAACTTTCCCTCCTCCAGTTTTCTCATGAAGCAAATTGGACTTTTTCTACAGTTGCTCAGAAGCACATTAACGCTTTCTGATTTCTCTTTCACTCGATACCTTTTTTTAATGAATTTGACAATCTGCTGCTTCTGTTAGTTTGTGAGGACCTCACAAGAAAGTCGCTAATGGGCCGGAAAATGATATCTCTTTTTTATCTGAGTATTCTCATAGTATTACCGTCATTTACCTTGAAGTTTCAATAAACATAAAAATGCTGCCGTCAAGTTACCGTTTTGCACCAAACCTATGAATAACCCGCTATGAAAAAGAGGAAAAGAAAAGAAAATACTTTAGTTTACAAGAACCAATGAACTTTCATCCTACCGACAACGGATTACAGCTCATACCAACTCGTAACGCTCGATTATCACATGTTCATGTCTAGTCTCCAGACGATATTCCTAGCGTTAAGTTGGGGATGAGGGGGGGGTAATTTCTCGTGAATTACTCGACTGGAAACCGGACATCGTGTTAAGTTAGCGCCAGTCGCTGCGATTTTTGCGGGAGCGCAAGATCTGTGCAGCGGGCGTGTTCCTGCCACCGCTTTCTCCCTCTCCTTCGCCGCTGCCGCTGCCGCTCCGCGCCGCGCCGCGCCGCGCCGTTCCGCGGCGCCATCAAAAAGCCGCCGGCGTGTACGAGCGTCGTGTTGAGAGCGGCGGCGGACTGTTTCGTTTAGCTGCTGCTGCTGCTCTTGCCGGTTTTTCTGCTGCGCGGCGCCACGCGTTACGGCGATTCACTGCCGCGTCGCGGGCCTGCCCTCGATGTCGCGGCCGCCGTTTCCTTCCTTGGCTGGACGCGCCGCCGCCGCCCACCGCATTTCACGACGCTTCCGCCGCCGTTTCCCACGTCATCTAATGCCCGGCGGCGTGAGCTGCTGAGGTAGCTCAGGGAAACACGTGTTGCCACTGAACATTCGTATTATTTGTAACTTTTGCAGTTTCCCGAAATTCTGGCAGTTCAACGAAAATAGAACCTGTGTCATTTTTATCAGCCAGATCGATAAAGGAATATCAATTATTTTGTTGAAAATCCTTTTCATATATTTTTAACATTATCTCCCAGAATGTTTCCAGAATATTTTCTGGACGATCCCTTTTATATATTTTTAATATTATCTCCCAGAATTCTTCCAGAATATTTTCTGGACGATACTTTTTAAAATAGTGCGATAATAAACGATTCGTCTTGTCGGCGGAAATCAGTGAGCAATCGATCACCTCAGTAGATGGCTCAAACTTCCCCCCGAAAAATGTTTTTATAGTTCTTTCAGAACAGTGTAAGATGACTTACACTGTTCTTGAAGGGAAAATTGTCAATTCTCACCAAGAAATCAATACCGTTGAAAGACATTTCATTTGATACGGACCCGGAGGGGATCTAATCCCCAGGGACGGACGGGACCTCACAGATTTCCAGATTACAATGAGGCACACGATATAACGCTGGCGGTTTTGTATTATCCTTAAATTCTACATGAGAGAACATTAATCATATATCTCTTTTTTAGTTTTCGTTGTTTCCTTCTTGTGCATATATAAAACGACCTGATATGATGGTTTCTTTTTACACAAGAGCGTGGCTGATTAAAAGTATGAATTTTAACATAAAATTTTAAATTATACCAAGAATTGAAAGATAAGAGGTATACATGGAATAGCAGAATATTGGCGTATTATCTCATTACATTATTTTGATTATTTCCCACTGTCTATTCCACGAACGAGCCCCACATTTATCCAATATGCTTAACTATCTTCGTATGTCGCTGTCACCGTTCAATTGTGTTGTCCATATCCAGTTCTGCCTCCGTTTCTACTACATTGTCACATTTCTCGTCGTTCATTTATTCACACTGTCAATGACGCTTGTTGCCTCCGCTTGTACCAGAACTCACTTGTCTCCTGGAAGGCATTCCTTACTCTTTCTGGTTTTTACCACTACAAGATATCTTCCTAGAATCTCGTATGGTGTTTCAAACAATCTTCTTCTTTCAAACAAGGATGACTCGCAAAAAAAATGTATTCTCATCCACCATCGCGGTTAATGCTTATGTTTGATTGAACACAAACAAAAGCAATTTCATGGACAGTCACTAGAAACATGGTAAATCTGTTATGTTTTGTTTAATTGCAAACAGATTTATCGTTAAGTGAAATGAGTCGCATTCTCCGACTTGTATTGAATAAAAGGTCAATTATTCGAATTATGGTATTATGCACACTGGCCTTCCTTGTCCTTACATTCCACTAGTTCGTAGATATATCGGTGGTACCCACAAAAGTGACAAAGAATCTAAAAACGCTTTGAAAAAAAAAATAAAACTGATTTTTGTGCGGGGAATCCCGAACCTACATACCTCTCAGATTTCTCCATTTTAAATGGAGGTAATGTTTATTTTACTTGCAGAAAATGCTAAGAGTCATGTTCTTGACCTTGAAAACTCTCTGACTCAACAAATAGTTTGAAATATTCCGTCTTTTCAGGTTCATTGAACGTTATTTTTCCTTTTGAAGGAATTACTAGTGGAGAAGTTGGAATATATTAACTTTTTCATTCCATCCACTAAAACTTGTGTACTAGCGAGGTTAGTCAGTCCATTTTCATCGTAATTTATGGAATATTTGTAGAAGTATCTGTATTTATTCAGGAATTTATTAATAATAAATATTTATTTGACAGGATAAGGATTTCTATGTTCCCAGCCGTACCTTGCTTTGCCCTGTCCAGCCTCATCCTATCCACATCACATATCTTACCACGCTCTGCCCCGCTCACCTTCATCCTGAATCTGCTTGCCCTGAGTTTCCCGCCTCGTTCTGCCTCCCCTACCTCGACACACCATGTTTGCTACGATCGTAGTCGCTGCCACCATAGTTATTATGGGCAGCGGTACAATTATGAAAATATTCATTTTTGCTTACTCCCGACGAACGTGCAGTGACAATTTTGGTCATTCATGTCTGAAATCCTACATACTACCACAATAAATAAAAATGAATTGAGTAGAAAATTTAATGGGATTTCAGAAACGTAAAATTGATTTTGATGGTTTTACAGAACTGAATGAGCGCACACATAAAATTTTTTGAAGGCATAGAAAAAGGAGGTCGGGTTAATTTTATGACATCTCATGCAGATAGTATTTTTTCACGTTGTTTTTAATGTTCCTACTTACAAAATTTCATTACAATCACAATGAAATTGAATAAAATATTTAAAAAAATATTCCTCGTTATATAATGCTATTTTAATTTACGATACTAAACAGTTTTTGGCTGATACAATCCTAAAAACAATTGAATTTGTTTTGTATCGTGTAAAAAGCACAAGTGATTATAAAACTGCAATTATTTTGTTAAGCTACGTGAAGCATCGTGAAGTATGTTAATAAACCTTTCAATAGAGCATAATATCCGCCTCAATTTTTAGTATTTATTTTAAAATTAAACTGCTATAAGATAGGTGTACATATATTGAATCATTTGTGCATTTGTCACGTACGGAATTACTGTTTTAAAAAAAAATCTTTGCTTTGGCGAGAAAGCAGAGAACAAAAACAGTTTCGTTCTCTATAATTTGTCTTGCACCAAAAATTCCTTTCTCCGGAACCCACAAGTGTTTGACAACCATTAAGCGCAGACTGCGGTGTTTTAGTAGAGGCCACTTTTAGTAGACAGAGACCACAGGGCTGAACGGGGCTGATGTTTTGCGGCCAGCGCACTCTCGCTTTCCACGGATCTTGGTTCCGTCTACATTGCCACCCCTGTCTAGTCTACGCCCATTCCCCGACCCTCTCCCGTTCCCACTCCATCCCCATACTAATTTCTGTCCTGACACCAAGCTGATTGCAATCCAGACCCCGTCCCTGACCCACTTCCCTGCTCCATCCCCAACCGCTTCTCTGACTCCATCCCTGACCTAGTTTCCGTTCCCCACCCCGAAATCGACTTTGACCCCCACATCTCTTCCCATTCCTGACAATATTCTCATCCCCGTCCCCATCCCCGTCCCTATCCACATCCCCGTTCCCATCCCCATTCCCAATTTAATTAATTAGAAATGTTTTGCCTACGTAATTGAATTTTCTTCGATATTTCAAGGCTACAAATGTAAACATTTTCAACTTACATCAGTCTACGAATAGTGCCAACGTTGGCGAACTACTTACGTCCTCGAAACTTCATCACTGCAGAATTTAGTGTTTCCCTACTTCTGAGTTCCCGTCAGAGTTAGCTCAGAAGCAGTATTATCTCTGTCACTACAGTGATTCTGGGCAGGACGGCCTAGGGTTCGAGTCCTGACGGTGGCGGACTTTCGATACTAGCTATGTGGTTAAGTCAAATTCAGTCGCTGGTTAGAGGAGAATTCTAGCGACCGACTGCTCTTATCGATAGTTTCCCGTGGTTTATCCAAAGATTACAAGGCGGATGCCGGAATAGTACCCCCAACGAACCGATCACGGGCTGTACGAGATCCTTCCTTCCTCTTACTAGTCCTTACACACGCGTTGCCGAAGCACCAGTCGGAAGTTAGGATTTGCCCCTGCTGAAGAAAATATCTGAAGGGTGAAATCTCTCGCAACTGAGTTATAGGTCGGCGCTGGATTTCACTATCTAACTGAGAAAGAACACCTCCACCTCCCGAGATAAACTATACACTACACTAACAGGACCAGCCAGGACAGGACAGGACCCTAGCAGTTGCCGATCCCCAACCATCAATATATCAACTTGAGTTTCACCTTATTAATTACTTTCTAATTACTTCTAGAAGTCATATTTGGCAATATCGTATCGACGCCGTCCTAGTGCGGGACGTTTATTCGGCTCCGTTTTCCTGATTGAGATTCGAGTGGTTGCTGGGCCGTGGGCCTTCGCCGAACTGGCCCAGCGGCCGTCGCAAGCCACGGCGCCAGCCACCCACTCGCACCTCTCGCTCGTCGCCCGTCCCGCGCCACTCGGCTTTCTAAACCGGAGCGGCTTTGCGCGCTCTTCGCACTTGAACGGGACATCTGCGGCCACAGCTTCCGAAGCTCATCATTCAACGTGGGCAACTCCTCCTTGGTTGACAGTCCAATTCTCTACGTGATCCATTTCATCACTCGATTTTACCAGATGTGTATCCGATCGTCTAGAATTTGTGTAATGCTCAACTGCATCGCACTTCCTGAAGTGTAATTACTTATTCTTCCGGCCGCAGCTTCTGTTATTCTTGTCACTGTGAAATTGACAACAGTACGTGGATGATTCAAATTTTTGGATTAAAAATTTATTTTTTGTGTTTTTTTTCTTTTCAGTGGGATCTAATTTTCTAGGGTTCTTCATTAGAACTGGAAACCAGTTTAGGTTAAATACACTACCTTAAGAACTACTCAGATCGTGCAATCTCTCCGACTTTCCGATTCTCTCTATATTTTAATCCTTGCACCACGTTATATCACGGAATGACTGTAGTTATTATTCTAATATCCAGTCACCTAGCTTAGTATATTTATAAAGATTTTGGGAATTGCTAAAAATGCGAAATGTTACCGAAGGTTGAGAAAATTAGTAGCGTTGTGTTTGACTGTCGGTGCAGTATATTTCTGCGGGTTTTCAATCTGAGATAAAGTGCGAAATAGATCGCAAAATGCTTATTCATACAGAAAGTGCTAAGTGGCCGTGAATCTGCGATATAATATCTACATTACATTTTATGGTTTTCTTCGTGTCCGTCCTCTAACTAGGAATGCGACATCGACAACAACACAACGATGTTTGAAAACATTTAATTTGAGAGTGGTCGTATTTATTTATTTATAATTATTATTTAACACAACAAAGTAAAATGTAATAAGAATGAAACAACTGATGTTGAAAGCCTGAGCGCGGTCATCTCAAGGGATCTCAACTTCCTCAATTCGCTTTACGAGAAGGTCTCGGGAAATGTAACTCCTACGCAAAGGCGCGCGCGTTACATCTTACCCTTTTATTTTTGTTGAAGGACACAATGGCGAAATATTAAATCAGTTTCCCTTATTTCCTGATGTTAATGAGAATATCTAAAAATTATCAAAATAATGCTATTAATAAAACTGTGAAGTTGAGCTTATGTTTCTACTACGGTATAAGTATCCAGTAACTTGCATATTTTTCTTTAAACCATAGGTCTGAAGATGGCTTCAAGATACTAGTCGAAACGACGCAAACACCATTTTTTCACTGCAGCGAAAAAAATATGCAATCGAGTGACAATTTGCGAAATTTTTCGCACGGGCCTAGATGTTTTTATAATATAAATTGTGTTAATTAATAAACAATTCTAAGTAACAGTAACAAATAATACACGAAAATATGTACTGTAGAACTACTGGTTACTAATCTTTCAGCTTAGCTACAGATACCGGCTTCCGTTCCAAACTTTCAGATTATTTGGGTTTACCGTTTTGATATTTAACACCAAATTATTACATTTAATGCGATAAACCGATGTCATGGAACGTAACTGATAGATGTAAAAAGCCTCTCATCGCAATAGAATACTACTAGGAGCGCTTACACTGTTTTTCCTGTCATTGAGTTTGCATTATCATAAGATTTTCAACAATATTTATTTATATTATCCCTCTCATTTACATTTATATTGTGACTAATAAACTTTTATGAATTTTGAAAATTTCTGAAAAATTATAGTAATAATGCTGTGTCCTAAGCGATACGTGCTACACGGATGTGTGTCGTCTTAAAACTGTCTCGATAACAGATCTGTACTCGTATGCTTTCAACTGGTCCGAGAGCTGAATGGCACGCCTGAATGCACCTATGAATATAAGATCGCGCTTGGCAATTGGAACGGGAAGATAGAAGCTGACATTGCTCAGTGCTCGGAAGCACTGTACCGGAATGGAATCTAGAAGCGGACCCGTTCTTTTGTTTTTGAGACCGATGCGAGATTGACCATACCGGCACTTTTATCTAGCGGTGAAGCGCTCGAGACCTCATTCTCGTTTCGAAGATGCAGCGATGCACGGTTAACAAATGTGTCTGTTGTCACCAGATACTGAAAGTCATAGATGGTGAGGAATTTAGTTACTGCTGAGATTTTTCATACTGTAATCATTTTTCAGAATGCAAAGATAAACTTCTGGAGTGTTTTATATTTCGTTTTCTGGTGTAGGCCGTTAGATGTATTACCTATGCAAATTTATAAATTACTAGTTATCTATCACTCATGGTGTAAACTGGAAGCAAAAATAAATATAAAATATTGCGAGTTATTATTTTATGATAATATCGGAAACATGTAAGGGTAATACAACAAGGAAAATTCGTATATTATTCTTTCAACCAAAACATCCTACGTCTATATTTTACATTCTATTGTTACCAAGCCTGTAGAATGTCCTTCTCCGTCTGTCTTTCTAGGATGACCTGAAACTCATTCTGAAATGGAATTGAAAATAATCTACTTGCACAGTCGAGTTGATTGCAACTGGCTTATCCAATTGTAACTAGTATGTATTCTGTACCCATAGACATAGTCCAATGTAGCAGAGTGGTATATATAGAGATATTTTAGAAGATTATTTATCATAAGTTTTATGAGTATTTTTTGCAAGCAGACACACAGAGAGTAAAGACATTTCTTAGTTATAAAAACGCCTTTAATCATTCAGATTGATGATGTGGCAACAATCGGTTTTCTAAGTCTTTTTCATTCCTTGTGTAATTGAGTTATAACCCAGCATTTTTTCGCTGCTGTGGACTATTCTAGCAAATACGTGTCAGTTCATAATATGTAAGTTCCCACAATCGCTATCCCATACCTCTAATTATTTTATAAATTTTCCTAAGTTTTTAATGTCTCTTCGAATTACATCCACAGTTTTTCTAGAGACGAAAATAACTTTCAAGGTATCCCAACTCGAAAACATATATTAGAGATATGGAAAATATTTCTAACTTGTTTGGCAAGGAAGAAAGCTGATCATCCAGTCCACATCTCTTGCCGCGCTTCTTCAGCAATAAAGAGATCTCTGGAAACCTCGTGATCCCCCGGGGAGAATTATCTGGGTCTGCCAGTGAAGGTTGTTCAGAATTGTGATGGCCGCAATAAGTTACGCACGTGGTGGACGAAACAGCCTAGGAGCGAAGAAACTCTTGCCGGTGCATGCTGGATTATGTCGGGGAAACTATCGCCTAACCGGTCTACCCGGGTCTCGAACAGTGGACCCAGAGATGAGAGCAGTCCTCTCTGACCGCTGCACTCAGCTCTTGATAAAACTGAGTGCTTCTATTTGTGCGTTCCGCCAAACCATTTCCTCTTTGCCTCCACGAAATGGTTTGCTTTCCTTCTTGTGTAGTCTTATTTTTGTTCGAAAAAGCAAATGTTGTTTTAGGGCATCTGGCGGATTTACTGACCCGGGAATTGGGTTAGAGACATACATCTGCAATTATTTCCCTATTCAAAGAAAATTCATTTACGAAGTTCTTTACTCGATTAAAATTTTGTTCTTGAAAGCATATTCTAATTTATTTTGATCCTTTTAAATCTTATCGATTATAAAAAAGATACTTCAATACAAATAGTTCTGAATTGCCCACCATTTATCAAACAGCCACATTTAATAGTTCGATCTTTTGAATTTTCATAAAAATACTTATTTTGTGTGGTGAACGCATCAACTAATTTTATTACAATCCTGAATATGATGGAAGCGGGTACATCTCAATTAATTGTAAGCATGATATTCCATGTAATGATATGATATCGTAATGAAAAAGAATTTTACGTTGTAACATTACTATCCCCGAATGTACGTGATGTCGTAATTAAATAATATTCATGTTCACAACTAAATTTTTTAGCCAAAAACCCGCCTGAGGTGGCTCAGGACATCAAATGATGTCTGGATTGCCTCTGACCGGGAGATCTAGGTTTCGTGTCCCGAAGGTGGCAGGATTTTCCACACTTGCTACATACCTAGGTTGAATTCACCGCGATCTGGAGGAGAATTATAGGGTCCGGTTGCTCTGGTCGGTAGTTTTCCGTGATTTCTCCGATCAACACCAAACGAATGCCGGAGCAGTACCCTAACAAACGGGCTACGGACCGCGCACGATCTTTCCTACCTTTTCTTATCCACTCCCCTTACTCACCACTTAGATTTATACACACTCCATTCCCTCTCATATAAGGAGACCGTTCGGGAGCTTAGAGAGTGTCCCGGGTGGGACGGTGTCACGCTTGTGAGACGCTTGTGAGACGCCGGTGTCACGCTGGTCACGCTTGGTTGGGGAAAATCCCAGCAAGCCGACTTAGGTCTGCGTCGGATCGCACCGTCCAGCCAGAAAATCGCTACCACCGTAATAAAACATGCACTACACCTATAGGACTAATGACCATAGCAGTTGACGCCCCCGACAACACAAGAAATCAATTAGTTAAGAGAACCTTTCTATAAATGATTATATTTATGGTGCTATTCTGGTTCTATATTAGCATGAATGATCTACAGTTGCCTAAGAACCTTCTTCAAAGAACAAGTTATAGTAGGATTTGTTTCGGGAACATATGCTTGTACGAATGTGTAATCATTTTTTTTCAGACGAACGCGGTTCTTTAATGCAATTAAGGAACAGTTTTACAAGCCTGCCTGCCCTGATTTAATACTTAAAAAATAGTGAAATGATAAAACGAATTTCTTAGAACTGTCAATAAAATTTAGAATGATACAATAGTCATGTCCAATTTTGAAACCAATAATCAATCACACGAACAATAAATCGTTGATTTCAGATAATTGTAGAGATCATCCATTCTTATGTAAAAAAAGCCGAAAACGTTTTCAACCGCGTTGCTTTCCTAAGCTCAATTTACAACCGTGGCCAGGTAGAAGACGTGAGGAAATTAACAGCGTGTCGGGAAGCAAACAATTTATCAAACTTTGAATGAGCGAAAGCGCAGCCACACTTTAAAGCAGAGTTGTGCCGCAGAGTGTAATTTTTGTCTACGCGTGTTTTCTACCCGTAATCTACACGTAGTCTACATGACTCTTTTTACTCGTAGACTACTTGTAGTCAAAGTAATCTGTGTAGACTCTTAATTTTTTCACGTCAAACAACACAAAAAGGTTTATAATAAGTAGTTATAGTAGAAGTATGTTGAAATATAATATTAAAAAATATTTTATCCAATAAGTCAAACACAATATACCGCTCGTAACGAACAAATGACAACATCCGTAAGCATCTCAAGGAATCGGAAGGAACTTGTTTCAACTTGCACATGAGACCGCTTTGCATCCGACTCTTTCCCTAGTGCAGACACCAACCCGGTGCGCAGAAATATTGTGCAGATCCCTGATCATGTCCTCTTCGGCCCCCGGCAAAAAATACGGACCCGACACGTATTTCACAGGGAAGGAAAGCAATTCCACTCATGACTGTGACCCGTGCCATAAATATTTTCGAAGCAACGGAATTTAACTTGAAATATAAAAAAATGTTTATTTATAATGGTGGTTATCCTTTGGATGTGATCCAATCAATATGTAGAATTGCTTTGGATAAATCGAGTACAATCATAAATAAATTTTGGCTTTGGGGGCCGAGCATGATCCTCGTAGATTCACCCCTGCTCCGCAAAATAGATTACCGTCATCTACATCGATGTCGTCTTTGCGACGTCTCTAAAGCTGGGTAGCCACCTATTGCGGATTTTTGTTTTTGTAGACATTTTTAAATTTTTTAAACAATCACGTTTTATAATAATGGTAAAATGGAGTAATTAAATAGTAATTAATTTATTTTTGCTTGTTAAATTTTTATGATAATTTCTTATGTATTTGGTTTTGTGGATAGCTAGCTTCAGGTTGAAGCTAGCTGACCCTCTATTTTTTTAAAAAATGGCTGGCGTAATGAATTTAAAACTATGATAATTGATGAGTAATTAATTAGTATTAAACGATGGCATGTAGTTTTTTGGGGTCCGCTATAGGTGGCTAGCCAGCTTCAGAGGTGTCTGTGCGATGTTTACACGTAGACGTAGACTACGGTAATTTACGAGTGGACGCACAAAATAGATTACCGTCATCTACATAGATTACCGCTGTCTACGCAGTGCTTGTCGTCTACGCGTTGTTTACGCGTAGACGTAGACTACGGTCTTTTACGCGTGGACGCCCATTACTGCTTTGATAGTAGCTGCTTCAGCCGATCCGGTGGCCGAGATCGCTAAGGCAGTACCGAAAGATCGCGGGTTCGAGTCCCGCCTCGGGCACGGTTGTATTGTGTTCGTCCTTCACATCATCATCATCATATCAGGGAAGGCAACGCGAAACCACCCTCAATAATTTATCCCAAGAAAACCCGTTATGGGCCACCTAACTTCCGTAAATGGAAGATAGGGCCTAAGAAGAAGTAGCTGCTGCGCGGCGGCGGCCCATAGCGCGCCGTTCCCCCGCCGCCGCGCAGAAGCTTCTGGAGGCGCAGCGGCGCCGAGGTCGCGAGCTGACGAGGGCAGAGGCGCCGCGCGGAAGCCCCGTGCGTAACGGGTCGCAGTTTCCCCCGGTTTCTCCCGCGCTCGCGCAGTGGTCAAGCTCGTTCCTCGCGCATGCGCATGCGCATGCGCATTCGCCGCTCATCTCGCACGGAAAGTGGCCGCGAGATGACGGCGACGTGCCTCGTGAATTACGTACGGCTACGTGGACTCGATTCGAGAGACATTTTTCAATGTACTATCTGATAACTGATTTAGTTTGGGCGTCGAGGGAGAATTGTACGGATATGGCGTTTTGTGTACAACACTAAGAAAGTAGTTTTGGTGATTTATGGAAGGGGGGAAAAGTGAAAATAACTCTTCCTGAAGAGAGTTGACCTTTTGCTCCGAAGTAAAAGTAAATTCAGCGATAATTCATTTTGGTCTCGCCTAACCTAACCAAATTCTATTGCATTTTAATATTGTTGCTTTATACGTTTCGTAATGGTATACTTAAGTTGTGTGTGTTTACCCATACATTATAAATAAGTTATGTACGAGTTTAAATTGTAATGACACTAAAAACTTAAACAAGACCTAAAACGAAAATGAAATTATATAAAACAATGGCGGTGACGGGGTGTGTGGAGTGATGTAAGATTTGTACAATGACGATGGATGAGATGAATGTATGGGGGTCAGAGCTGAAATTTCTATAATTGGAAAATAAAGAAACAAGTACAAATCGCTTCCACAATGAGCAATCAAATCAGATTTTAAAAATCAATAGCCTCATCTCTCTTCTTTGACAATATTGCTAGAAATAGCTGCCATATTTGTTTCTTACATCAGTGGTAATAATACTGACTCGTCTGCTATACTTTTCATCAAAACGCAGAAAAACAGTTCCAATCAAAAGATGACAACTCCCGACGTGACGCCCATAAATAAAATGAGAAGAAGAAGAAATTTTGTGAGTCATGTAATAAATAAAGTCAGTGCTTGATTAACTAAAATGCATTCTGAAATATTTATTATAAATCTTTAAATTATTACGGTACCTGTAGATCGACATTTGGGCATAATAAAATAGTGATGTAATAGTGGTAATAATTGATATAAAAGTAGGCATCACAGAAATAAATGTTACAGCCGCTACTCGAAAATGGTTAATTTCTCTAAATATTTATTTCAATACACAAGTTGACAATAATCCTTAACGAGAGTTCTTAATGTTTCAGAGAGAATTTGTTTAAAGATTGCCGAGACTTTCCACCACTTCGACAGACGAAACAAAGCGTCAAATTAAAAGTGTTCGGTCAAAAGTAATTTGAACTAAAACGAGTTCGAAATTATGTGTTGGATAGACTCGAGAATGATTTACGATAATCCCGCAGTCTGAAGGTCGTAGCCTCGTCGTGAAATTGGACAGGCGTAGCCAAGCATTACATAGCCCATTAAATCGCGTATTTATAAGACGCCATTCCACCATAAACTCGATTCGCCATGTTCTCTCGAATGCGAGCTGATTCATGTTTGTTACGATAAGGGAGAAGAACCGAACTCCTTAATTTCATGTGGCAATACTTTTCAGGGCGTTACAAAAATCACTAACGAGGCGTAAAGCATGAAAAGATTTTTCAGTCTTTGGCCATGTAATAATTTCTCCTTCGGATCGTTGCCATGTTTTCTCGGACTGTTGCCTCTCTACCAGGCAGTCGATTAAAACCGAATTACAGCGTTACATTGAGCGCCTCTGATTAGCTTCATCCTGATGAAATGGAAAGCTACAGAAACGCAGAACGGCGTTTTAAAATAGTTCTTACAAATATATAGCTGCTACACTTGCATAATTTTGTTTCTGTCACAATTCTTTTTATTCAGAAACATGGCTCTCTTTTAAACAGACCTTTTGCACTGGGTTTAACTGGTGCCACTCTGCGAGCAGCGTTCTGTTCAGGAACCGTGAAGTGATCAAGCGAATTTTCTCCTTGCGGAGCACGACAGGTCATTGGATGCTGAACCCGAAACAAATACGAAACAAGATTCGGAGGACCAATGCCCTGAGTCACGAGGACTTTAATTGTAAATTAATATTGATGCTTTTTATGTAAAATGCGTATTTCAGGAAATGTAATAACTTATAAATCAAAAAGAAGCGCCAACCCGGATGGCTGAGTTGGTTAAGAACGTGTACTGACTCAGCGCTTCGGTTCGAAAGGTCGTGGGTTCGAGTGCCGCCTTGGGCAAGGTTGTTTGTCCCTTGTCTCTCATGCACAAGTTCTTGTGTGTGTTTAATTGTATGTGTACAATTACTAGTATGTGATTAGTTATATGTGTACAAGTACTAGTGTGTATTTGATTGTATGTTTACAAGTACTAGTATGTGTTTAATTGTATGTGAACAAGTACTAGTATGTGTTTAATGGTATGTGTACAAGTACTTGTTTGTGCCGTTGCGGAGGGCGTTGCTTTCTGCTGACCCTAGGTCAAAGGAGCTGGCAAGTGTGTTGGTGTCTAGCGTATGGTCGAATATGCGTTCCTTCGGGACGTAAAGGGTAACCGGCTGTTAGCTGGATAAAGCCCTAGCAAATAAATAAATAAAATAAAAGAAGAAGCTAGCTAGAAAATTGTATTACTAATTTCGGTATATTCACTGTCTTATTGTATGCCAAACGAGTATGTAACTGAAGCTTCAAAGGCAGAGAGATATTTCGATCGAGTGGTGTTAACAATTTACAGGAAAGAAAATATTACTATTGTCACAGCTGTTTAAGAATTGTGGAACCCTCTATACACGCGCAATAAAAAATAGGTCTATTAAACAGTGTATTTGTACTTTCCCTTCTTGTGAATTTCTGCTTTCATATCCTTTTACGGAGACAATTGGCAAGCTCACTAATGAATTGGTTGTGAACTTGTCCAAGAAAGAATGAGGCCGATGACAAATGCAATTCACTTCACGAGATGCTTGGGAATCAGTTGATCAAGGAAGTTATTGTTCCTGGGAATGGCAAAACATCGTTGATAAATGAATGTCTCTTCACGAACAAGTCATTTATGAAAGTACTCATTCTAAGCTGGTAGCTTTAAAGTCGTATTGGAACCCACAACTGACGTTTTTCAGTGTCCAATAGATGTAGTTTTATAAAGTTAATGATTATGGAACAAGGGATGCTATTAAGGGAATTTAAAAATTATTCTTTCGTTTAGAAAATTGTATTCAAAATTCCTATTGAAGAAAGGCGTGTGTGCTTCGATGTATTAATTTAGTTGAGTTCTATAAATCATTTCTAACATAATGAATAGATGCAGAAAAATAGGGGGAAATATTGAAGTGTGAACTGGATTTTAGGACTGGATGGAGTTAATCTTTTTAAAGAATGTTGGAGAAAAGAAGAATTTGCATGAAGTGTTTTCCAATCTATTATTTTATTAACAAACACAAAAAAAGTAAGCAAAATCTCTTAGATGTACATACAAAACGTACGAAAAGTAAACAAACAGGCTTTTAGTAGGAAGACTATAAATAGAGATAATACGTGAGTGTTGCTTGCGCAAGGGTGAGAGCGCAAGCCTTCTGTCCCGCCCGCTTCCGGCTCGGCCGGCCGGTGGCCCGCGAGGAGCCCTTTGCCCAACGTGGAAGGCGGCGCGCCGCCTATCCTGCAATCCTCAGCCGTCGAGATTGAGCTGACGCGCTTGCCCTGTCCCTCAGCTGGGCACGTCCGATCCTCGCTTCCTCATCCTCGCGTGGGGCGGAGCTATTCGGAAGAGGCGGCGGCGGCGGCGGCCGCTGGCGTGCGAGGGGTGGCTGCGGGAGGCGCGGTTGCTCGCGTTCGTACCTTGCGGGGGTGGGGTGGGTGGGTGGGATTACTGCACGGGGGTGAGCAGGAAGGCTGACCCGTGGCCTGTGCCGTACGACGGTGCCGTGGCCACGTCCGTACACGAGGCGCGGCGTCTCCGACGAGGCGGCGGGGCGGCCTGCTGCTGCGGCTTGACGCGCTCGTCCTGCTTGGCGGGGTGGCGGCGGGGGCGGGGGCGGCGGCGGGCGACTGGCGCTTGGCCGTCACCTTGGAGTGGCCGTGCCCGTGGTGAGCGGGCTGGTAGTTGGGGACGGGCTCGCTGTAGCCGCCCTGCAACCACACGAGCTCTTAGTATCCTTGGCATCGATGACTGCCCTATTCATTTCTGCGAGACTCGCCTAATCTGGCAATCATTTGTGACGTCATGCCATTTCCTGATTAGGTGATCACAGACGTGGTTTGCTTTTGTCTTCCACTACTCTTACTACCATTTATTTCATCTAACTACGGCCTACAACTGAAGAAAAGTTTGTTTTACACAATACCAATTAATTTGATAGGTTTACGAACATACTTGAAGAATGTACACATTTTCTAGTTACCGTTTTTACAATTTGTGAATGATTGATGAGTTTGTTTTACTTCATGTACTGTATGTATGAAAATAGGCATTTTCTATGATTATTGTAATAAAAACTTTTCTCATTGATCTCGTATTCGTTTATGAAACAAATTCTAGTTGGTTTCTTTTCGTCCCTTTAATGCTAAAAATTCTTTATTTTGACTTGGCTTTAATGAGTAAAACTCGAGAATATCTGAAGATGGATTTCTTTTAGAATCAAATATAAAAGAAGAAATTTGTTGTCTACATATCGTTTAGATGATTTATTCTGCATTTAGACATAAAACGCCAAAACATTGCTTGATTCACGAACATACCAAATAGAATATAAATTAAATTACTTACATCACCACCCTCATCACCGTGGTCATCACCCTGAAAACGTAATGGAGAGGAGAGGTATGAGTAAACAGCACATGTTCAACACTCAAGTAAGAAATGGTAGAGGTGTTGGAGGTACTCACATGATGTCCGGCATGGTTAAAGTCCCAGTAGTGTTCGCCGTACCCTCCATGCTTGTCTCCCCAACGCACCTATGAAGTTGAAAACGCAAATGAAATTGCAATGTTAATCGTATTTAGAAAGAAATTGATGAATTTAATGATTTAGAGTGAATGAATAGATACTATTTTATAGTAAAATGCAACCGTATTCAATCAAGATAACTAATGTGAATTGCTCAGAAATTTAACAAATTTGTTTATTGTTATGAGGGCGCTAATTTATATGTAAACTTTTAAAGAAATTTTGAGAACGCTAAAAAGGCGCGAAGAGCGTGCAGGCGTACATTTGACTGAGTTAAGCAATTGAGAAAAGTTTGACTTAGGTTAGTGATGGAAAATCAGAGATAGCTCAATGAAATAAGCAAAAGTAAGTCAACTCGGTGCTAGCTTAGGTGAAACTGAAGAAACAAGCAAAGCAAAGGGACGAATACCGTTTAAATTGTTTAATTGTTGTTAAAATTCCTTGTTTTTCATGCAAAAACACCGGTTAGTCTTTAAAAAAGGCTCTTAAGATTCATTGATTTTGAGAAATGGCAGATTTTAATTTTTCATTACTTCAACGACATTAAAGAACTTGAAATTTTTGAAAGAAGCATTTGCAAATGAAGCAATTATGTGCTTCAGTTTATGTCAATGTTCAGAAGCTAAAATTCATATGATTTGTTTAGTAATTTTTGATGCAATATTTAAGAATAAAGAAATTTTGTTCCAAAGCGAAAGTATAAGAAGGCCTCCTTACTTTGGTCTTGAAGTGGCCGGCGTGGGGGTGGGCCTTCTCGTACCTCTCCTGGAAGTGGTGGTCGTTACCCCGGCGGTAACCGAACTCATAGTGGTCGTGCTCGGGATTGTGTTGGTACCTGCGGGACGAGCAGGCGGAGACGTTAGAAAAAAGCTTCGGCAATCGCCGAACGCGCAAAGAGATCAGAAGTCTTGACATGCGAGAGTACAGCGATGCAGAGAGCAGAAGGCGCAGATTCGTGAGTCAAGGTAAGATTGCGTCTAGAAACGAAGATTGCTGGATAGAATGAAGATCAGCACGTGCAGAATGGTAATTGTGAATATTGATGCGAGAAGAACGCAAAGTGATTGTTGTATGAAAAAGTAAACAAAAGAATCATGTGTAGACAGTTAAGAATACTGAGATGCATTCACAGCAGTTGAAGGAATCTGAAGAGAAAACAAGGGTTCTGAAAGCTCATTTTATTGAGAACATGCAGACATTTTTAACATTCGAAGCATAAATTAAGAACTGGTTTTTTGAAGATATATTGCAAGATTTGCCGGAAAGCAAAAGTAATGAGTGAAATTCTAATATGTAACCACTTGAAAGAAAGAGAAACTAGTAGCTTATGTAGAGATATAGAAAATGCAGAAACATTGGAAATATATTTTGAAAAAAATGATTAAATGATTCAGAAAGTATTAGGTATTCGGAACAGTAAACACTGAGCATTATTAGAATAAACATTAGTAGAGTCACTAGGGAGAAAATCCCAAAAAGCGAAAGGAATAAATCGAGTATGCAAAGCAACTTGACGCGCAAGTCAGCAAAGTGCAGTGGGAGCCTGCAGACAGAGAAGGCGCGTGGCAAAGTCAGAATGAGTCATGAAATCCAAAGTCCGCAGAAAGGTCCAAGACGAGTGTAACGGATACGGGACGGAGAGAGTTGGGGGAGGCGACTATCCTGTGCTTATTCGTGCGAATCCGGAAGGAGGTTAAGGAGGCGAAACCCTGTGGCTGGAGCGTCGTCTCTGACAGACAGAGCAGAGGCAGGTGAGTGGCGGTAGCGGAAGAGCGACAGCGGCGGGGGCGGGCGAGGCGACTACCTGTCCCTGGTGGCGGTTCTTCTCCATGTCCTTCCGCTCGAAGCGCTGCTCCCACTCGTCCGGGTTTTCGCACACGTGGCCAAACTCTATCTGCTGCGGACCGAACTGCAGCATGTAGAAGTCTCTACAAGCACCAGCAACGGCAACCGCAGCATTTGAGAATGGAGCGCTCTGCCGCAAGTCTCAAGTGGCGCTGGTCGGTCTACAGGGAATTGCTCTGGGCAGTAATATTTTGCTGGTTTGTTTGTCGGGTCGTTTGATTTTTTTGTAAGGATCAACGAACAGTGAATTGGATGTATAAAAAAGAAAATCAATGACGTATTTGAGTAGCAAAATGCTGGAAAGAAAGATCATGAGATTAAATATCCCTCTATGTATCCTTCAAATATAATTTTGGATGCTTTATGAACTTTTTTATCTTAAATTTGATATACACTGCTTGTCGTAAAACTTATGTGTGGCAGAATATATTACCATTTCAGAGCTAAATTTCGTAACAAAACTCATTGTTTTAAATTCTACAATTTCATTATAAAAACTTAAAATACATTTTAACCTAAATTTTTGGAAATAATATTTCAAATCATGAGTTAATAGAAGTCTGAAATGAAATCTTAACTGGTCATCATTCAAGCAAAATACGAACTTAGACCAAACCCCTTACAGAACGGCACAATTTCTACCAAAGCCTCTCTGCTACACGAGAACTCTAGAGAGGAAGCGCTTTCTTAACTAACTCCACCCCACGAAAAACGCAGCGGCACATTGTGAGCGGACATCGCTTGATACGCGAGAGCGAACACAACGAGCGGCGATGGGGGCGTTTTTTGAGTCTGGTCCTTTGTGCCGGCGGCTGGAGAGCGATCGCCGTTGGGTGCCCTACATCGGGGTCAGAATTCGCGGCTCGGAATTCAGGGCAGCCGTGGAGGCGCCGGACACTTGCGGCTTCCACGAAGGCTGAGGGCCGACGCCCCCGCAGCTCCTGGCGGCGCCGTTGCGTGTGGCATGTGGAATCGTGAACGAAAGTCTGCTCTTAGATTGGATTTTCAAATATTTAATTGTATTTTTCCTGTCTCGTTATTTGATTATTTACGTTCGGAAGTAAAAAAAACGGGCAAAGGAGGTTAATTCATGACTTCAAAATATAATATTCAAGTAAGTTTGATTTTTATGAAAGTTTGCCTTTTTTCATGTTTTCTTTTGAAACGGAGGCAATATTTTCTATTTTTATAACACTTGCAATTTACCTCCCATTGGCATGTAAAGCATTTTCTATATGTTCCATAGGCTATAATATTAAACAACTTTCTGAAATTGTATGGGAAGCGATTTAGAATTCATGATAATTATTTTTCTCGTTAAAAACATTTTACGAAGTAACGAATAGCATTTCAGAAAATTTATATTTTAATGTACTTTGAAAAGGAAGGATTTTGTTTCTAAAGTAAAATTCTCGTTCATTTACGGTTCTACTTCTGTTCGAAAATCTGCCGGAATAAACTCTTTGACAGAGCTTCTGTCATTTCAAGTGTGAGGGAGCCTTCATTAAACACCCGAAACGCACCTCCTGAGGGCACTTAATCCCTAAGGGGGGTCAAGAAGAGTGCTCTGCGTCAGAATTGTATTACGAGATGATCGCAAAATCATCTCGAGAGAATCTCAACAAAACACCGATATTATCTCGAGGGCGGCGAGAGTGTCTCGAGAGCGTCACGAGAGCGTCTCGAGAGCGTCTCGAGAGCGTCTCGAGAGCGTCTCGAGAGCGTCTCGAGAGTGTCTTGAGAGTTTCTCGAGAGCGTCTCGAGAGCGTCTTGAAAACGCCTCGAAAGCGTCTCGAGGGCGTCTCGAGAGTGTCTTGGGAGCGTCTCGAGAGTATCTTGAGAGCGTCTCGAGTGTCTCGAGAGCGTCTCGAGAGCATCTCGAGAGTGTTTCAAGTGCGCCTGGAGAGCGTTTCCAGAGCATCTCGAGATCGCCTCGAGAGCCTCTAGAGCGGATCGAGCGCGCCTCGAGTGCATTCCGAGAGCATCGGCTGATCTGAGTGGGGCAGGACCCGCCGCAGAGCGATTAGCGCAGAGGCCGCGCGGGCTGCGCTAGCTGCGCGGGCTGCGCGAGGGGCACGCAGGGGCTGCGCGTTCTTGCGCAGCGCGCAGACGTGCGTGACGCGCAGCGAGCGGCCGGAGCCGGCGGAACGGACGCGGTCGCGCCCCGCTTTGGCACTTACTGGAAGTATTTGCCGTGGCCGCCGATGCCCGCTCCTCCGAAACCCGTCTCAGCAGCGTTGTGGTCCTTCTCGGAGTCGACGACGGTGGCTGCAACCAAAACCCGAGACCGATTAGCGTGGCTGAAGACCGCTCCGAGGCTTTTGTGGAAAACGTCCAGTTACTCGGGAACGGAGTCGGGGATGTAACGCGTATCAAGGTGAGTGCGCGAAAATACTCGTAGTAACTCCTACCAGAAGTCGAAGATAACGGCGGGAAACAAGAAGTTACTTAGAAATCTTTGGAGTCAATTAAATAGCCTTCATAAGAGGCATTTACATTCGAGCGATTACCAGTCGCAATAACTTCAAAACAATATTATTTTTGCGGTGGCATCAACATTTGATTCTGAATTAAGTTATGAAATTTTTGGGAACCTGACTTGATAAATGATTTTTTTAGTAATCGAAAAACTATGGAAATGTTGGCTGCTTAGGAGAATTGATTGTTTGTCTTTCTAGATAACTTCGGCCAGGAATTCCATGGCCACCTATTCTGAAAACCAGATTGGTTAAGTTAAACCACAGAAAAATTAGAAGTGAATTTTTAGTTTTTTCTATTATAAACGAGTTTTACGATGAAGAGGTAAACCAATGTGAATAACACGTTCCATTTCAATCCTGTTCTCAAACATATTCTAAATCTATGTTTCGCCGAAGGAAATTGTTTTCTTTCATTGCCGATGAGAACTTTCATTAGCCACGTTTGGACTTTACAATACGAATCACATAGAGAATGACGCAGGGAATGTTAATAAAATTGAAATTGAGCCGATAATTCATTTTGTTGTGATAACTATTCGGGTTTGGAGAAGAGCGTTGTATTTGCGGTCGGCGCTTGGCACCGAAGGGGAACTCACCCTGGCCGTGGATCTGCTTGGCCACGCGCCGCCCCGGCTTCTCGTCCAGCTTAGCCAGCACCGCCGGCAGCAGCGCGCACGCCACCACCAGCGCCACCTGCCACAGCAGCGCCTCAGATCAGACATCGGGCGGGACTCGGGGACGGAGAGACACGGATCGGAAAGGAATTTGCAGCGAATAATGATCAATTCTGGCGGGAAATGAAGTGTTTGGTACAGGAGGGGTTTAGGTTGTCAGGCAATGAAGGAAGCTAAATGTTGGGTTGTAGAATTGTTACGAAAAGATAACTCGTCTCTAGAGCCGTAATTAAGTGCAATATTTTCATAGTCTGTTATAAATTTAGCTAATTAATGTAATAATTGTATATTGCTGAATTTCAAATTGACACCACCAATTAGAAAAGTGGAAATAATGTACCATTAAACATTATAAAATATAAAGAAATATTTTTCAGAGATTTGAATAACTAGAGCTTGTTTCGAGAGCAATTCTTTCTAGTATGTATTCAAAAAATAAAATAAACATTACAGCAAAACTAATAAGAATTATTAATTTATGACAATTAAGTATTTGCATAAAATATATTCATTTTGCATGTGAGAGGAATTAATTAATTAATAGAAGTTTCGAATTGAAGCCATGAAAATTATCATTAAATAGAAACCGAACCGTTTTTGAATGCGACTGATGTAGCGGGTGACGAGTCGACTGTACCTGTGATGCTCCGATCCCGATCTTCATCTTGCTGAGGGGACGAACTGAGCACTGGATGACTGTTGCAGTTGCGCGGGCGGTTTATATAGGAGCGATCGGTCGCAAGCCGGGCGAGTGGGGGTGGGGGTGTCCGCTCGATCGAGCAGAGCGGACCGCCGCCTCCGCCGCCTCCGCCGCCGCCACCGCCACCGCCGCCGCCGCCGCCTCTCGAGGCAAAAACCGCGTCTTCTTGCGGTGCCGCCGCGCGCTTGCCTTCCGCTTGTCCCGCCCTCCGGCGCAGCCACCCGGCCTGCCACCCCCCTCGCCACGCCCGCTTTTCGCCCCCTCTCCTAACCCTCCTCTACCTTGTTTTCTGTAGTATGTATTTCAGCTCCTGTATTGAAATTACATGATTAGTCGTTGAAAATCATCAAGTTAACTTGTGCCAACCCAATCGACATATCGGGTTGGTTAGTAAAGGCATGTGGTAGGTTGACGTGAGAGGTGAAGTAATAAATCAATGTAATCACATTGACGCATTACAGAATCAATTGTAGTTTGATATTAAGTATTTAAATATCAGTCCTTAATTTGATTTAATAAATATTTCACCTCCTAATATAAATAACCTCTTCTTCTTTCGAAACATTAGTAAATACCTTTAATTGTTTCCATTTCATGATAAAGAGAACTTGAACCTGCGATAGGGGAAAATTGCAGTTAATAGTGGCCATTTCAAGCACAAAATTTTAACAATAAGTGTTAAAACCAAGCTTTTTGGCTTAAAACTCGCAGGAGGAGTTTATGCCTACTAGTGGAGAGAATTAGAACGAAGATCTCTTCCTTTTATTTAAAAAAGATGAAAACACCTTATTAATTCTGGCATTGCAATAATGTAACATGCATAGATAATTTTTTGAACATGCTCGATCTTAGTCACTTTCAGGGAGTAGAAAATGAATTGGCCATTACTGATTCAAATATGTGACCACAAACAATTTTTTTCAGTTTTTAATTGACCACTACTGGAACAAAATCGGTGTTTGGAAATAAATTAATAAAAAATATAACAAATTGAAAGTTGGCTACATTAAGTAAGGGATCTGTTCAGAAAAATAAACGCTAATTGTCCAGTTTCACATAACCAGCTTAGTACTGTTTCTCAAGAAGATTGAGAAAAATATTAACACGTCTTTAACTGTGGCCATTGTTGGTACTTTTACCCTAGGTGAGATTAAAAATATCAATTTTTTTTGTGCAGATGATTGGCAGACGGAGGATAAGAATTGTTGACATTAGGCTGACTAACCCCAAAAAAGATTTTTGCTTAAAGATGACAATAGAGATGGAAACTAAAGAAAACAACTGAAATCCGAAAATCAAGAGTTTGGATGAAGATTGCAGCTGGAAAGAAAAACAAAAACATTGCAATAGAAGTCAATGAACCACGAAAATATTACTCTCCAAGCTCTAAAACCCATTTGAGATCACGGTTCCACCACTGTTGCACTGATTATGTGGTCGAGGAAGCTGATTAGATGGTCCGATACACATCACAAAGCCAGGACATATGAAAGATATGTGGCCTTGTAGGACCCCGAGTGCCAACCAGCTCCTTGTGCCAGCCAGCCCAGGTTTTCCCAACTTAAAGTTCTTTAAGTTTCTTGATACATTATAATGCTTATTCAAACCAATACATCGATATTTAAACGGCTGGCTTAAATCCTCATTTTATTTTACTCAGCATGATTGGTGTCATAGAATGCGAATTAAGAGGGATTATATACGACTTAGTGTCGAGAGAATATAGCTATTTATGTGTCAGAGAGAAAGGTTAATATTACAAGAATTTAATATGAAGTGAAGTCATACCTTGTTTTATTTATTTTCCGTAGTACATTTATAAATGTCTCATAAAATATTTAAATAATTACTTTATAAAAATAAGAAGGTAATTGCGAACAGAATTGGCCACAATTTTTTAAATCAAAAACACTGGTCTTATTTACTCTAGTAGTTAATTCAATGTCTTGCAAATCGAGTGACTTATTGCTATTGTGTGCAATGTATGCAATACTCGAACTCTAGTGGTGCTAGGACAGCACGAACTTGCTTCTATTAATTGTAATGGTTTAACAGTACTGCAAGTACTTCTTGAACATACATTAGTGTAATTTTTCAAAAATGGAAATATTATATCTTAACGTTTGTTATATTATTCAATGCGTTTAGCTCTATCAATTCAAAAAGTTTGAAGGAAAAATTTCGTTCCATTTGTATGAAAATGTTGTTTTTAAAGCTGCCATTATTTTACGCAAAATGACGCAAAAACTCCTCACATTTTGAACAAATCGTGTATGAGTTTATTGAAAGATGTCTCTGAAGTATATATTTCATTACAAAATCTATCTCCAATATTATAGTTGTAGGAAGTGGCAGAAAAATTTTAAACATTCGCAATTTTCGAAAATTAAGACATTTCAATTACAATCCGATCTCAGCCATATTTTAAATGTTTTTACGCTATTCGTAGACAAAGTAAATAAAACATTAGTAGTAAAACTTTTGAGAAAATTTTGAAAATGTCGTTGAAGCTTTTTGAAGTCCCTCCCCTCTCCAAACCAAAATATCCATTTCAAATAGAATGGGTCCAGCATGAGCTATATCGATAGGTGAACGTCAATTTTCGTGAAAAACCTGCCAACGGTTTACCTACTGCTTCACAGACGGACAATCTGCCGTCCGAATAGAACGCGCGGACTGGTAACTTTTGACTGCAAACCAATGTTTTGGTAGTGAGGACATAAACAACGTGTATTCTGACTACACTACATGTCAGAGGAAGTTATTTGCTACACATAACAAGAATTATTCACTTTTTCCATGATGATGATGATTGATTGTTAGTGATTCAAGTACTAAGGTTATTAGTCCCGTAGGTGTTGTGCATGTTTTCCTTCGGGAGGTGACGGTGGTTTTCCTCCGCTGGATGGCGAGATACGGTGCCGATTTACCGTCGGCTAGCAGGGGGTTTCCCTAACCAGGTATCTCCCTCCAGCCAGGCACCGCCCCAGCCGGGAGCTCTAAGCTGTCGAATTGTGTAATTAGTGGGAGTGGATAAGCCAAGGAGGAGGAAGGAAAGATCGCGCGCGGTCCGTGGCTTGTTTGATAGGAGACCATTACTCGCCTGGTGTTGATCGGAGACACCACGGAAAACTACCGATCAGAGCGGCCGGCAGCTACAATTCTCCTCCAGACAGTGAATGAATTCGAACTAGCTAACAAGCTAGCGTCGAAAATCCTGCCACCGTTGGGACCACTCGGTCAGAGGGACTGCAGTGACATCAGTTGATGTCCTGAGCCACTTTTTCCGGACACTTTTCGATATCAGGAAACTACAATACGGCATTTTGTTCTGAGAAATTGTCATACTTCGCCGCAGAACTTTCTCTATATCACGTAAATAGTGTGCAAGCAATTCATTCATAGCACCAATACAGAACTTATATATAATTTTTAAGAAAATATTAATAACGAATGAGATTTTTAATTTATAAACAAAACACAATTCCAGATTTCACAATTTAAATGAAGTCTGGAATTGAAAGAAATAAAACTTGAAATTAGACCAAGTTTCAAGCAGCGAACAATGGAACATTCGAAAGGACATGAATTTCTAGCCACCTTAGGTATTATTTGAGCTCCTTTATCCTTTGTAAAAGTTACAAATGAATGTCGCACGGCAACGAATTAAAGAACTCGAAATGTCATATGTATGTTATTTCAGTACAGGTATGTATCGTAAAGAAATCTACCTTGTATAGATAATGCAATGTGTATGGTTATTGTCAACTGACAAACTACATGTAAAAACAAATAATTCTTCCGTTCACCACACATCATTAGTGACAGTCATAAATATAGGAAAGAGCTTCTCATGTTTCCTAAGCCTTATAATGTTTACACATGAGTTATTTTTATTTATTGGAATAGTGAATCATTGAAAATCGATGTAGTAGGTTTCATTCATGAACGTCTAGTCACGGAGTAAAATTAGTTACTTTGATCAAAAGTTCCGCGACGTCAATCCGACTCTCCAACGTCATTCATGCATGTCTTCACAACTCGTTAACTACTCTTGTCAGAATGTTAACAGCATCATGCGTAGGTTCTGACTTTCATTTCCTTATTGTATTTGGCTACCTATAATGCAAAGTCATATATACTCTTTATCGGTAGTCCATAATAACTTGTCACTTGTGGAAGTTATGTAGGTTAGCAAATAACAATGAAATGAGGTTGATGAATGTTTATAAACTTGGAGAAAGGTGCTCTCTCCTTGAATGATTTTATTGATCACCTTCTTCACTTGTGTGCTTAACTTCTAAAACTTATGTACTTTTTGATAAATGTAAAATATTGGAGTAAGGAAGTTATAAATGAAATATCGTGTCTATTGGAATTGGGTTTTCATACGTAAGTTCTCGCATTAAAAATATTTTAAGGCATTTGAAACTTCAAACCTTTTTACGATCAGTTATTTATTTTCATATATAATTATATACTAAAACTTTCTCAATATATATTTTTAGTGGTGATTGGTTTTAACGCATAAGTACCTTTTCGTCCAGTTCCATGTTCCTCAATGGCCCCTTTCACCTCCAGGACAGGAAACACTTTTATTCGTTTGTGTTTGTGCGCCTAGTTCAACACCGTGACTTAAAGGGCCCCGCATTATACAAATTTGGCCATTTGGTTTTACTTGCATCTTGTGTTCATAGCTCAGCCATGACATGAACGTACTCCTGGCCTACACCGGGTGCTTTCGATCCAGGGAGGATCTTAATGTCTTCTGCTGAACGTCCTGGATTTCAGTTTTTAACACACTCCACATATGGTAAGTATTAAAAAAAATTTACAGAAAGTTTTCTAATGCAAGTATTCAAGTTTATTTTCAGCTCGTTTCTAAGTCGCCTATTTGACATGTACCACGGGACTTTAATTTCGCGTGTTAAACATTTATTTTGAACTATTTGAATTTTCTCTGTATTACTTTTGGTGGCCCAGTCAGAGCAAACATAGAACATCTAGAAGTTATCCCGAATATCTCACAGGTTGATCTTTTTTTATTCATTTTAAATTTACTTTTTTAAAATTTTTATTGGGTTGGGAATTTCAGGTCTTCGTAGAATAAATGTATTGGGTTGTGATTTAGTTGGATTTATTTTTATTTGCCACTTTAACCACCAATTTAAAAATGTACCTATGTTTTTTGTAAAATTTCTTTACCTTGAACTATCTCTTTATTTGTCGTGAAGAGCACTGCATCATTAGCGAAACATGCTATTTCTGTTCCTTCCATCTGAGTGTAGTCTGCTACTTTTTCTTACACGTGTAAACAACGTAGAGAAAATATTGTAACCATGTTATTCGAGCAAGTAATTTTAATAGTACAATATTTTTTGAGGGGGATTAGAGGTACTCTAATGATTGGAGGAAGGGTAATTAAACCCAACTCATTAAAATACAAAATAAAAAAATCAGGATTGAAAAAATATTTCAAAAGATTGAAGAATGCTTCTGCAATGTATTTTACAATGCTTTTTCAAGTAGTATTCAATGAATTTGTCTTCAAGAAGTTCCTTTCGGAAGCAAGTCATCTTCAGATGAACGTCTACTACACAAGTGGAATCTGAGGAAAATTTGCATGAAAGCGATTTAACCGGCTCCGCGCTCAGTTGTAACAATGGTGTAATAATGCCTCTGTGAATTAGGTGGATGAAAAAAGTTGATTTATTTTTCGTGGAATTCTCTAGTACAACCATACAACGAACTTTCGCGGTTCGGTACCCTCTTAGGAAAGGCAGGATGACAGTTTAAAAATCGTGCAACAGTTCTTTATAGTAATTTATGTGTCATTTCTACGAAACTGTCAATGTTTCTTTATTCTATTGTGAATACTAATGGGTATCTTACAGTAATGCCTAAATTTGATTGCTGTGAAAAATGATATGCTCATATGTATTTCAAATAGTTCAGTCCTTTTCAGAAATTTTTAGAGATATTGAAAGTTGATTAACGGATTACGTTTATACCTGAGGAGAGCAGGACAAGTGATTGGAAGAATGAAACATATCCATTATAATTGGTCGGGTGTATCTTCAGAGAGCTAACTGGAACTGTGTATCTGGTGCAGAAAGAGTTTGATGCTTCTTATTTTGTTAGATCCTTTACTTTCTTATACTTAATAAAGTATTTTTTCAATTCAATGCGATTATATTTTGAAAAGAAATTAATGTATTGACATAATCGGATTTTAGAGGCCCATCAACAATGCAAATATAAGTAAAAGTATGGTGTTAACATAAAAGTTAAGAGTACGTCCATAAGCGGACGCATTCACAATGCGCTCACATAATCATAACACGTAAAACGTAAACTTAAAAGCTTGCAATCTTCAAGCTACTGTACTTATGTTTAACTAAGACATAAATGAATCAGTCACAGTACGTTAACTCAAAATCGGGTATTGAAATTGGGTCGAAGTTGATAGACAAACTAACGCCATGAACCATGTGCCATGGACCTCGAAATCGATTCTCACATCCAACTAATAGTTAACTAGAATGTTTAACAGCGAATAGAAAGTATTATTTTGCTTACGTTTATGTTAGACATTGTAAATACTTCAGTCTACCACTTTTGTGAATGTTTACGTGTATGCGTTATGCTTATGTTTGTGTTTGCATTGTGAATGGGCCTTAACACCTAAAATGGCATTTACAAAATATTTAAGAATCGGAACCATAGATATCGGACTCGGAGAGGCTAATCCCGTAGACTATGTTTGTGTTGAAACTAATTGTTTATTTATATCTACAATTCGGGTGGAGCTAAAACAGCACATACTTTCTTGCCTCTTAGTAACGGTTATGTAATAATATTATATCGCATTTTTGTCTATATGAACACATCTCAGTCGATGAGCGCTGACAACAAAGCGCGCTTGCAGCGATGGAGACTGTCAATAATGGGTCAATGCGATGGAAACTGTCAAAATATTTTCTTACCAATTCTTCCTAAAAGCGCGATTGTTGCCATAAATGGAAGGTGGTTCGCAGTTGGTGTGAAACCTGTATATATTTCATTAATTGAAAGCAGAAATCACGCATTTCGTTTTTTTCAAAAAATTGTACATGAAGGACCTTTCTTAAAGAGAATTTTGTACAATACTTTCTATGAAAATTCTCTATTTTCAATTTTATAGTTGGATTTTTTTATTTTCAAAAACTGAGTAATATCTAAAAATATGACTACCACTATATTTTTATCGTCTCTTATTACATAAGTGACGTAAATTTAAAGAAAAAACTTGGAGCGGTTTGTAAGAAAAAGTTTTTTTGTACATTTTAATCGCAAAATACAAAAAAATTACTCGTTTTTTGAAAAAATTGTACATGACAGTTTTTGAAGAGCTAATTTTGTACACAGACTTTGTCTGAGGCAAAAATATCTGTTTCCAATTTTGAAATTTAAAATATTTTTTTCCAGTTTTCGAAAAGTCGGGGATGTCAACGAAAATTGGACCTGCACCATTATCTTAAACTCTTTTTGCACTATTCAACAACAAAATTTAATGAAAAAATTTGGAGCCATTTTTTGAAAATCTCCCAAGGGTATCATGAAAAGTACTCCCCAAAATTAAAATGTCTGTTTCAAATTCCAGGGTCCGCGATATCAGCAAGAATGATTGGGGAATATCAATTTTGGAGAAAATCGGCTGAACGGTTTATGCGACAGCGTTGTGCACAGACGGACGGACTGACGGACAGGTTTTGCGATTGTCAATCGATTTTTCGGTATGAAGGGCGTACAAACGGATTCTGGCTGGACACCACGTGTTAGAGGATTTTTTTAATAATCAGAAACTGGATTTATCCACATTTTCGTTACCAGGGCCCGGCAATAAGCGTTTTTGTGTCGAAAATTCGCCGTTTTCCGGCGCACAATTACAATACTTTGTCTTGTTGAGTTCGTAAGTGCGAGAAAGTAAAAATAGATTATGTGTAATACTTTTCGTGAATTTACTTCACTGCAGTGGGGTAATTTCAACTGCGAAAACTTTTCACCTCTCATAAATTTTGGACGCTCATTTCTTGCCAAAACAATAATCTCTTGAGATTTTAAGTATTATTAATCTTCATCTATCCCAATCTGTGGGGTTAAATTAGATGTGTAACTTTGATCTCATTATTCGTAAATGTAACAAATATATTTCTGTAATTCTTGTTTTTTATGTATTCTGAAATTATATTCTTTTCATACGAGTATTATTACTGCTTCTTGAAAACAATTTTAATTTAAATATTAAATTACAGTAAAGTATCTGTTAAAAGATTCAAAAGTAATTTTTACTCCATCAAAAACTAATAAGACTATCCTATAGTTCGCAAATTTTGTATAGTTTATTGAACTTCGATTTCATTTGAGCTGTGTGAGCAGCACTAGCAGAGACAAACAAGAAAACTATTGAAACAAATAACAAATATTAGTGTAATTATTTGAGGACAACCTGTGGCGGAATGACCGGCAGACACGATTCTTCACGCTTCCGAACTCGGTCATATTTACTTTCAAGTGTCTCGTGAAAAACGACTGCGGGAGCACAAGAGGCGCCGTAGCGAGCGAAGCAGATAGACCCTGGCGAATCTTCCATGTAATTGTACTTCTGGGAGCCGTGCTTTTTCTTTGTTTCCCCAGCTTCATTTCGATCAGGAAAACTCTAAGACATACAGAAACCTCACAGTTTACGTTTCAGCACTGTAAACTTGTATAAATTACCTACATCGTGCATCTGCAAATTACACACATATATTTCATTTCCGTAAGAATTTTTCATTACCGTAAACCATAAAATAAGTAGTATTTGGAAGAGAATTGATTTTCTGAAGGTTATGGAACCTAATCACCTTGAATTCTGGCGACGTTATATCAATACTTGCTGTATTTGTGTGAATATTACGATATATAGTCTGAATATAATTCATGTGTGTATTACATTTACATTTTTAAACTTATTTTATTATATATTTCTTGTTGTCGTAACATGGCGTTTTCCGTTGAGCTAACGATCTCTGGACTGAAGCATTAGTGCAATAATCGCCCAATACCAATTGGTGAACGGTTTAATAAAGTATCATAAAAAGGAGAAGTTATAGTAAAATGTTAGAGAGAAAGTCAAAAAGAAATATTTAATTTAGCAATTTCGATACTACTAGAAAGTACTACGTTACAAATATATTGTGTTTTGATTAATCGCATAGTATACAGGCCTTTACAATTCTAAGAAAAGTTTCTCCCCGACCTTTCGCAAGGCTGTAAAATTTATTAGACTATCGACGCAAGAAGCTACTAGGCTTTTGCTCATAAGTTGCATTCAAGTCAACGTGTACGCATCCGTGTTTACCTAGCATCTCAAAACGAGTTTCCATATCCCAGCAGGAGGCAGCATTTCAAGTCCTCGCCAGACTGCATTACAAACCAGCGCCAACCTGGATTCCAAAGGGATACCCGCAACCTGGATTCCAAAGGATACCTTGGTTGGCACCATCTAGAACCGGATAGAATTTCCCTTGAGCAGGATGACTCTTTTAGACCCAGTTCTACATGCAGATTCGACGATTTTTGTTCGCGTACCTCGTCACGAGTAATGAGCAAGGCAATTCCTCGAGTACACCATGGATTTGGCCAACATTCCTCTGTGAAGAAAGTTATTCAGAGTAGGTTTTTACAAGCCTCGTTTCTCTTGTGTTTTGCCGCCGGGAAATTTTTACAAAATGCAGACGGGTTTGTGGTATTCCAATATTTCGCTATAGTATCGACATGATATGGCTATTTGAGTTTGTGAAGCATGTATTACTTTAAGATAATAACCGCGAAAAGCTGTCGGAGGCAAAACAGAGATTGTATTTGCCTACTGGAAAAACAAAAGGACGCAGCAAGGCCGTATAAGGATTTCTCGCTGTCACTTTTGTGGAACAAGTGGTTCTTGATGCAGAACGAGCTCTAGTTGGCGATGTTGAGTCAGTCTTTCTTTGAAGTCTTCAAGCTTGTCAAGAATGGCAGTCTAACTGTTTTGTAGGAACAAACTTCACTGAGGGGAAGAGCTATTTGTTCAGTAACCCAGAACAGCAAAGATCAATCAATTGCATCCGGCTCACTGTGATATTTGAAAGTAATGGATGATTTGTCTGTAGAGATACGCCGTGACTAACCACCTATCTCACCTATTAAAAATCATATTTCTAAGGTTTTCTTATTGTTCGTAATCCTGATAATTAATTGAGAATGAGGCAATCGAAATTTCATATGTTTTGTCATTTTCTAATAGGATAACGCAATTTTTCAAAATTCAGATTTTTATTTAAAACGACACTTATGCCATATGAATCAGTGAATTACACTCTACCAATTCAGAAGCACAAAAGAAACAATTGGAGATTTTTGATAACATTTTTTTAAGGTGTTTTTCGAAAATTGATACAAGGTTTTTGAGTATTACTTAAAAAGTACCAATATTTTGAAAGAGGTGTATTAATTACTTAAATTTCTTATATTGAAACATTTTTTGCATTAATATCACAACTAGTGTTGCGACACAATGGCATAGACTTACTCGCACTAGTTTTCTTAACTCTTTAGTTCATACTAGCTTCTCAACTGCTACATTTAGGAGGCTAAAACACATTTTTTTATTTTCTCAATTTTTCCACCCCTAATAGTAGAATTCAAAATTACTTTACTTAATGATCCGATTTGCATATTTTCTGAATGAAATCCGTTCATCAAAATTAGATATTCACATTAAGTCATGTACAATTTGCTCAATGTATGAATTGTTTCTCCCGTAATAATGTTGAATATTCAGTTTACAATTTACCCACTACTCGTGTTGACAGACGAACGGACGGACGGACAGACTGATGTTTCTCTCTCTCTCCCTCTCTCTCCCTCTCTCTCCCTCTCTAACTCTCCCTCTCTCTTTTTTCTCCCTCTCTATTGATTTTAGAAACAATATGGAACGGCTTTGGACTTAGATATTTGATTTAATGATACTGCTGGCGAAATATTCCTTTCCCTGTTCCCCTTGTCTATAGCAAAATGGTCACTGGCACAGACGGACACATCCGTACGTATATCACAAAATCCTTATTGAAGGGTTACTATTTCAAGAAGATATTAAATATTCTTATACAACAAAGTTACTAAGGCGTTAACGATGTTACAGGTCACGTACGATTACAAAAAAAAAGTTTCAATGTGGGTTATTTACTCAATACCTGCGGGAGTTGTTTCAAATGTATCAACGGAGTAACCATTTGATGAGCAGTAGTAATTTATCCACGGTCAGGCGAATAAAAGGGAGAGATTACAAAAGGAAAGCGACGGGCATGGGAACGCACTTGGCGCTCCACTGCAGACGAACGCCATTAATCGTTTCGGTTCCGCCCCCCCCCCGAGAGGGAAGGAGTGGTTCTCGAGGCCATCGGCACGTCCGCGGACAACGGCCGGGGGCCGGCGGGCGCGGGGATGGGTAGGGAAGCTACCGGACACGAGCGTGCATATCGTTACACTCATCGTTTCCCCTCTGCCGACCCGGGCCCGGCGCGGCCAGGATGTTTACTTAGGAGGTCAGCTCCCCGCCGTCTTGCTCTGCGGCGCACTGCGGTATGGGATTCGTTTAGTTTGCGACGAAATAGTACACCTTGATGATGATGATGATGATGATGATGATGATGGTGATGGTGGTGGTGGTGGTGGTGGTGGTGAGTGTCATTCCGGTTGCCCGGAGTAGGCAAAGGAAGTGTAGACTTACCCTTTATACTGTCTCCTTCAAAGGACAGTTAATCACAGTGGTGATTCGTCATTACCTTCCATTACAAATGCAATACTTCCACTACACCTACCGGGGGAGATGGCTCAGGGCATCAACTGATGTCACTGCAGTCCCTCTGGTCGGGAGGTCTTAGGTTCGAGTTCCGACGGTGGCAGGCTTTTCGACACTAGCTTATCAGCTGGGTTGAATCCCAGTCGCTATCTGGAGGAGATCTAGTGACCGACTTCTCTGATCGGTTATTTTCCGTGGTTTCTCCAATCAATACAGGGCAAATGCCGGAGTAGTACCCTAACAAACGGGCCACGGACAGCGCGCGATCTTTCCTTCCTCTTCCTTGTCCTATCCTCACCCCTTACACACACGTTTCATTCTAAACTTAACAAAACAATTAATATATGCTTTCGCTTAGAACAATACATTCACACACACACACACACTAGCATGTACTACACTACTACACATACCGTGAGACCGGTCGGGAGCTTAGAATTGGTCCCGGGTGGGGCGGTGCCTCGCTGATGGGAGATATCTGGGTGGGGAAACCCCCGCTTGCCGTCGTTTGGTCGGCACCGGATGTCGCTTTACAGCCGGGGAAGACCACCGCCACGCCTGAGCAAAAATATGCACTACACTTACGGGACCTGAGTAGTTGACGCTCCCGGAATCACTAACAATAAATCAATCATTAATCCACTACAATTTTCCCGGCTTTGCTTTTACTGTTGGATTTCGTTGCTGAGATATGAATAATTAGATGGCGAATGGTACTTCTACTTTTGTCCTTTCTTTCAAAGAATGATTTAAAAATTATGCTTGTTGTTACTGGAAATGCTGTTATTCTTGTTATTCTTGTTATTCTTGTTATTCTGTTATTCTTGTTTCTTTGGTTATTCTGACCTTCACGAATCTTAGACAAGAAAAAGGTGTTTTGCAACAAATGAAATAGTGTTTCCGTAGCTTAATATGGCTACCGCTAGATCACAGGGATAAAAATGCAAAAACACACTTTTTTTGAGACAATTCTTTGACCAATTCCTCATAAGAAGTCCGAGACGCATCGAATGACACCTCATTTGTCTCTGTTGGTTGACGGCAGGGGGTCTAACCGTGAGTGACGGCATGCACGCAAGGATGGACGCAAGGTACTAGAGTTTCGTCACGTCATACCGATAGTTATTGGAACTCTAGGATTTGTTCCACAACATTTATGTAAGAACTTGCCCAATGCACTAAGATGTACCAATGTCATTCAAAAGATTAGGAAGTGCAACACTTCGCATTTTCGAGAACAGCCCCTTTTAATTTCGTTTTATTCACTGGAGAAGACAAACTAGTACATTTAAATTATCTGTGTACCGTTCGAATTATTGTATTTCTACATTTTATTTAATAACAACGAACAGTTATTGTTATTCTCATCTTAGTTATCTATCTCGTTGCAGATGTTTGGAATATCACACAGTTTCTCACGCGAAGAGTAAAAAGAGGTAGTTGGTTAGCCTTGTTTGCATCATGCATGTTTTTCGCGGATGTATAGATGGAATATAATTGGCATTACCAGAGTCCTTGAAGTGCCTAATTAAGGAGTGTTTACATATTTGATGGTCTGTTAGCGAAATTACCTATGCAAAATTCAATGTCAGTTGAGATTTTGATTACTACAACGTCCGTATGATGCATTATTTATATTATTATTATTATTATTATTATTATTATTATTATTTACAGTTACGCCTAACATGTTAGATGCGTTGAAATATAATATGCTCGTACGTATATATTGCAAGTTGCAACACCAACACGGCTTCTACAATCAGCGCAAAGAAAGGGGCTGTTCTCGAAAATGCGAAGTGTTGCACTTCCTAATCTTTTGAATGACATTGGTACATTGGTACAATGTACCAATGTCTTAGTACATTGGGCAAGTTCTTACATAAATTTTGTGGAACAAATCCTAGAGCTCCAATAACTATCGGTACGACGTGAGTTTTATTCCTGACATTCGGCTGATCGCGATTTCCAAACTTTTGTATTTAATGACTTTGTCTGCCTCCTTGGTTATTATGATGTACCGGTCATTAAGCTCACCAACCTCTACAATAGATACAATTTTTTCTTCACATTTTGAAAACTAATATCAGTTTGTTTGCTACTTTCATACGATCAGAATGAATTTCTTAGACACATAGTGTTGTATAGACTCCTATAGAAATCACAAGTTTTGGTGTGCGTTCATACTGGTCATAATTTAAGCGTATGACTTTGAAGTTCTGATCGACTTGCCAATGGAGATACCTAAAGATGTTATGGTGCTTTCTGACATTAAAAACTTGAATTGGAGTAGTTGAGACGTTTTGATTAATTGCTCTTAATTCTTCGAGACATATGGCATTTATGATCCTATTATTATTATTATTATTATTATTATTATTATTATTNAATTTACTACATTATCATATATTACTTATTTGTTAACAAATAAAAAATCTAGAAATAAATCATAAAGATAAAAAGTAGCAAACTCTCATAAATGAATGTGAACAAAGAGCAATGCAATTTAATTTAAAGTAATTAGGTTTACTCACGATAGCACGTTAATAAATCTCATATTCACAGCATGAAAAACAAACAAAAACGAAGCTACTTAAAACGAACTACTGTCGTTTCCGTCCGCTCCCCACAAGAAGAGATAGCAGATCGCTGATTCCGGAGGTCCATTATACATTCGGTGTTTTGTCAACGCGAGCGCGCGACCTCAAAGAGGCGAGGTCGACTCTTCTCGCTGCTGCCCGCCACAAAGCGGAGTGAATGGACCGAGAGGCGACAACGAAACGTGATCGCATGCGTAAACACATGGACCCGCTGCGGACGTCCCGTCTGGCTGCTGGCCACCGGAAGAGGAAGGGAGGCGGGAGCGGAAGCCGAAGGGCCAGGAGAGGGGTCAAGAACCCCGCTGCCCCACCAACAGGCCGCCACCCCCACCCCTGAAGGCGTGCGTGCCGCCTGACAAAACTGCCTCCGGCGGCTGCTACCTGGGCGGCGGCGGCGGCGGCGGCGGTGGCTCCAGAGGGTCGCCGGACGGGTTGCAGAACGCACGTTGCGGTAATAAATCAGGGCTTGTGTGTCCCCTTCAAGCCCTCACCTTCCGAGCACAACCCTTTCGATAACCTGTCTTGGCTTCGACCTCGCCCTTAGGTAGAAGGCCGCTATTGTCAGCCGATGCGGAAGTTTTTGTTTTTGATGCGGACGATTGTCAGGAGGGCTCAGGTAAAATGTTCGCTTCTTTGTAACTACTTCGCAAAAATTCCTTGAAAGGAATATTATTAATCAGGAAGTAACCGGAATTCCTAGCTACGGTATATTCTTTAAAAACCTTGTAAACGTTAAGTCGTATTAGTATTCATTTTTTACACATATTAACTTTGATACTATTTATTATTTGATTACTGAACATACTAGTAAAACATAACATACAATATACTTACAAGTTACCATTTCTGTAAGAAAATAATGTTATACTATTTGTAAGTGCTTCTTTTCTTACACATATTAACTTTGATACTGTTCATTATTTGATTACTGAACATACTAGTAAAACATATCGTACAATATACTTACTAGTTACCATATCTGTAAGAAAATAATATTATACTATTTGTTACATTAGCACCATCATATATCATTAGCTTGTACTGTCACATTGAGATTATCAAAACTCTGAAGAAAATAGGATGTCAAGACTCCCAAAACCGTGCGAAGTGCGACGCCACAAACTGCGAAATTCCCCCTTACAATCCCAATCAGACTTCCGTTTCTGGAAGTGCGAATCATTGCTCTGAACGAGCGCCGTCTCATTCTTCCACTTCCGGAAGGAGGCTATTAATCTCCATTAACTGAAGCGCCAATTGTCGGCGGACGACTCGCGATTTTCGACGCCGCAAGGCCGCTCGTAGCACGCAGGATCGATTTGCCGCCTGCGGAGCGGCGCCTCCTAGAAAGTCGACAATTGGGCGATTTATCACCGGCGAGATCTCGACGCGGCGCGGCGCGGGGCGGCGGGTGCGCCCGCTGCAGCTGGGAACCGACGATCTCCACGCCTTGCTCCCCGGCCGGCCGAGCGGGTGCGGTGCCGCGGGGCTGTGAGGCGGCTGGCCGTGCGCGACCCGCCGCCCCAGCAGCTGTGTCGTCCTCACGGGCGGGGAACGCGCTCTACGTCCGGGAGGGACGCGACGTCCGTGTCGATGTTTTCAAAACATCGATGTTTTTGTAGTGACATCGATGTTTTTGTAGATACATCAATCTTTTTGTAGAGATATTGATGTTTTTGTAGAGACATCTATGTTTTTGTAGAGACGTCGATGTTTTTGTAGAGACGTCGATGTTTTTGTAGAGATATCGATGTTTTTGTAGAGACATCGATGTTTTTGTAGTGACATCGACGTTTTTGTAGATACATTGATCTTTTTGTAGAGATATTGATGTTTTTGTAGAGACATCGATGTTTTTGTAGAGATATCGATGTTTTGAACATCGATGTATTAACGCCGATGTTTATTGATAGATTTTTTTTCTTTTCCGAAGTTATCTCATCTCTTGAAATCTCATTATAAAAATACAGTTAAAATTAAAATATGAAATAATAATTTATAGTAACACTGTTATTTATATGTAGAAACCAATGAAACGCTATTTGCACGACATACATCGGCCAAACTCTCGCGCACGAGATGGCTTTAATGTATTAACACTGATGTTTATTATACATCGATGTTTTGTGATAGTTTTTTTTCGATGTTTTGTTTAGGATTGAAATAAAATTCCTTCATAGCAATACCGTAAGAGTTACAATATAAAATAATCATTGATCGTAACACTTCAGTCATATGTTGGAACTAAAGGAGCGCTATTTGCACTACCTTTATCGACCAAACTCTGTCGCTCGAGATGACTTCTATGTCTTTGTATATCCTGTTGCTTCATATTCATTTCGCACGATCAAATTAAATTTTAATGCACACGAGTTTAATGTCATAGGTTACTAAACCCACTTTAAAAGATCGATGGTTTTTAGTCGATGAATTTTGAACATCGATGTTTGCCAACATCGTTGTCGCACCACTACGAGAGGCAGAAGGGGGAGCACAGCGTCACCCATGCTGACTAATGCAATTCAGCAATCAAGAGGTGTTCAGTGGTTTTCACTTGGCCCGTCATTGTTAGTCCGTTCATCATTGGAAGTCGGTCTATGAATTGCTTGATCTGAGATTCAGTGAGTTTACCAATCAGCGGTCAATTAATATCGTAGCCCTCCGTAGTCGGAAAATTAGCGCACCAGCCTCCGAGGCGACAAACTCGCTAAGCATAGACGGACAGTTAAATAAAGTCAGTTGGTGCATCATTACATCAGTTGCGTGTCCTCACAGTCCGTAAATTACTCATTATGTTAAATATTCAGACAGTATGTCAGTTAACTGATCACTCCGTTAGTTAACAATAAAGTCAATGGTGGGCCTGTGGGTCTGCTGGCTGGCTGTTCGCCCGATCTTCCATGCCGCCCTCCCGAGCGGGGGTCGCGCAAAGGTGCAGCTGGTGTGAGGCTGGGAGGCCGGAGGGAAAGCCCCTCTTCCGCAGTCCAAATCTTGGCGCACCAGCCTTCGGCGTGGAAAGCGTCGCCCGGAGAGTCAACAGCAACGAAATCACGACAGTGCATCAGTATTATTCAGTTCCTTATCCTGTCAGTCAGTTTTAGTAAAGTAGTCAATTCATCAGTAATTGAGTTAACTGCTCACTCTGCTGGTTAACGATTCAGTCTGATAATCTGCAGGTCTGTGCGCCCGTGCGGCTGCGCTCGAGCGGCCGCGTCATTCTCTCTGGCGGGGCACGCGCGCGGGTGCAGCCGATCTGTGTCCGGCGGGCGGGAGGGAAAGCGCAGCGGTCCAAATCATTGGGCGTTAATCAGTTGATCGGTCTGCTCATCAATGAGACGATCGGGAGAGATGGCTCAGGGCATCAACTGATGTCACTGCAGTCCTGCTGAGCGAGAAGTCCTAGGTTCGAGTCCGGAGGGTAGCGAGTTTCCGCCAGTTACTTATTTGACAATTCTGTTACTATGAAGTCGTAGGCTTCCGCGGCCAGAGTCATGTGGGTGATCTGGGCTGTCCGGGTGACGCCGCGTCGAAGGCTGTGTTGCCAACGTTTCGACCATCCTGTCGTGGTCTTCTTCAGGGCTGATATGCCAAGCATACCACTGGGCTAAGCATACCACCAAACATACTGGGCGTCACCCGGACAGCCAAGATCACCCACAATTCTGTTACTATGTTCATCAGTAATGTACCTAGTCAATATGCTCATTACCAATTCCGTAATTAGTAATACACTAAGTTAATCATTCTTTCCATCAATCAGTTCGTTGGCCAGTTCGAGCGTTATTTGCGATGTCACAAGGAGCGAAAGATGCGACAGATTGTCTGTTGTTTGTCAACTCCTTCTCTCCACGTTGCTCTGCCAAAAGCTGAATGTGGAGTCCGTTAATAGACAAAGTGATGTTTAGTTGCGATGAAAGAAAAAGCGGAAAAACCTTTCTTCACGAAACGGTAGTGAAATATAAATTCTGTTCATTCAAGAGCTCACATGAACGAGATTTACTCTCGTCCAGAAACAATTTACATGAACTTAAGCCTAATTAAAAATAAGATATAGAAAGTTTAATGTAAAAAAGCATTTTCTTGAACATTTTCGACCGTTTGCAGATTTGATATTTTTAATAAGCCTTTCAATATTTGGGTTTCTTCCTTTCATAGTCATAGTTCTTTTGTTTTCTCTTGTAGACTTTTTTCATTCTTTACGACTCAATCAGTTTGATGTGAATTTATTCTTCTTCATTGACACAATTCTGGCGTCAAAGATCTCTAATTTTCATGAACCTTTTTTAACATAGAATATTCTTAATCTGGAAAACTAGATACGGATTACTGCAGTGACAAATTTCCAACAGTTTAAATAGCTGGGCGAAAAAAGCTTCTGCTTGGACGGTATCATCCTGCTTCGCGGACTTTTTTTTCACTTGTGCTTCCTCAGTGAGAAGCGATGGAAGATAAATGCGGATGCTGATGTCTCAGGACTACGAGTATTTATCTTAGTGGTTTTAGAATGTGATGTTAAATACAGAATTTGTTGACCAGAAAGTAAAGCAAAAGGTGTAGTCAGAAAAAGCAATTCATTTTATAACATTTACGCTAATTATAAGCTTCAGACAATCTTGTGACCTTAATTTCTCGAGAAATAGTGTGCCGGATTAGCTTGTCGGTACATATGTTTTATAGTACTTGTAAATACGTACTTACACCTGTAACGCCATGTAGCTTAGAGCAGCCTGTTACTATTTATCGTACATTTAGCACAGTGCCACTAGCGGTGCCAGTCTAGCAGCAGGCTGTCAGATTATTGCTAAGCTACATTAACGAGTGTCTAGTCTGCAGTAGTGAGGTTAATAGGTGCGTGGTAAACTTTTACTTGTCCTCAAAACTCCTGAATGTGGATTCGAATCTTATTCATCATCCCTTCGAATTCGTGGGCTATGAATAAATAAAAAATTAAATAGACAACCAAAGAATCTAACGCATATGTTTGATTTTAAATTAAAATTTTCATAGGAAATTCCCAAGTTGGTTTAAAATTGTCCAAGTTAAAAATTCAAAAAGATCACTATCATAAAATTGTTTTATATATAAACCATAAAATATATTTTATATATTTCACTATAAAATATAATAATTTTCTCACACACATTTTTTGTGTCTTTAGAAAAGAAGCTGTTTCCTTTGTACTTAAATGTTGCTTCTTAAAGAAATATTACTTTTTTTATTTATTATGAAACTCCCAATGTTTTGGACTTTTCATCTCAACTTCACAGTTCAAATGAGGTGAGTGACTTTTTAATTATTGAGCGTAGGCGAGATCTAATGTCGTCTTTCATTGGCAGATCATTACAGAGAGACAGATAGATAGAGAAAGAGAGAGAAAGAGAAAGAGAGAGAAAGAGAAAGAGAGGAAGAGAAAGAGAGAGAAAGAGAAAGAGAGAGAAAGAGAGAGAAAGAGAGAGAAAGAGAGAGAAAGAGAGAGAACGAGAGAGAAAGAGAGAGAAAGAGAGAGGGAGAGAGGGAGAGGGGGAGAGAGATTTTTTGCCTTCCATTCTATCATTGTTGTAGAGTGATTGTGAGAGGTGATTGAAAATATTTGAGTAGGATGATGTTGAGACGTAATGCAGTAAAATCCCCATCACTTGATAAAACATACCCATACACTTGACAAACTCGCTGTCTTTATTTCCGCTTACTTCAAGGATACTCAAATTGTTTGTGGCATCAGTGCAGGATGTTTCAGCTAATTTATGAACATATTCTTGTTCAATAATACGAGTATTTATTTCTAATCATCTCCTCACAAATTCAGAACGTACTTAGTTTAGGAGGCTTTAGGTCTGAATATCAGTTTTTGGTATATTTTCAACACAACTTTATCTATGCCAAAGGATTTAGCAGTCTAATAAGGTACATCTTCCTGAGTTTCGCCTTTCTTCTCCTTCTTCTCCTTCTCCTTCTTCTTCCTCAGAGGGAAGAGGTGCAAAGCGATGTGCAACGGCCAAGCAAATGAAGGCGACCTCGGGATGCACTTATTTGAAGATGTTTCTAATGTCCGGACCGATTTGGAAATTGCCAATCCTCACCCTCCCTACTTGGACTGAAATAATGGGCATTTTAAAATTTGACACCACTTGGAGCTGGATGCTGACATTGATTTTTGATTCGCCATTAGGACGCCATAAGTGATTCATGTCATCCAACAACGGTCTCACGCATCTCTATCCATTACGCAAATAATTCACTGGCTGAACCAAAATGACATTTATTTAGGTCGGGAGTCGTCGGAGAATTTAATTTTGCTGTGCATTTAGCCAGGGTTATTTTTCTTGTCTCAAGCATGACAGTACACTCGGGATTTTCTATTCTTACCTAGTCAGATTTGGGAGCAACGTTTGGGGATGATTATGCAGTTCACGAGATCAGATGTCTTCCTCAAGCGGGAGACCTGCAATGTAGCTGCACGCGCTATCTACTATGAGGTATCGAGGTTTAAATCCTGATTCATCAACTAGATTTGTGGAGGAATATTTTATCGGAATTTTTCTATTTCCCGTGTCATTCCTTTTGTCATTGTTCCATAATTTACATAATTTCTTATCATTACCCTCTACGTAACGGTTCCATACACCATTTCACGTAAGGCGAAGCAAGCTAAGTTATTGGAATCAGTAAAATAAGAACTTCTTTTCAAACGCGAGCTGAAAAGGAAAGACTTCCGACTCATTTGTTTCGGATTTTTGTTCCTGTTCGGTCACTCATTTTGTCGTCTGTCGTCCGCGGAAATCGTGTTAACTTGGATGCTAATGCTGTTAAGCATGTAGCGTTTCTTATTTGAGGCTCGTGTTTCACCGGTGCATCCTGTTTCTGGGTGATGTGGTTGCTGCTGTTTGTCGGTGTAAACAATTCGGTACGTTTTAAATTGCCAGAAAAAAATGTTGGCTGAAAATATAAGCAACTACCGGAGTTACAAATCAGTTCATGTTATTATTGCTTTAATGATAACATTTCCGTGGAAAGTCGAAATATTCAGCTTACAACGTTAATCGATTGGAATGTTTGTTGGTATGGTACTTCGCGAAAAGAGAAAACATTTGTCACGTAAGAAAGCTTTTAAGCAATACGTTAATGCGCCTAACGAATCCCGCAAAAATACCCCTCTCGAGTCTCGAAAACCGTGTGAACTATATCAGATAACGTAATATTTTCAATCGCCGTTTCGGCATTGTTTCCTCATTGTCAACGCCCGTGTCGCTTGTTTCTCCCCGTTGCGTTGCATCGGGTGTGAATAGCGCCGCTTCGCGCTGCAGCCCAGGACGAAAGGCGACACAAAGGCCATTTTCTCGGCGCCGCGCGGGGGGAAAAAGGCGTCGCGGGCGGCGACGGTGCGGTGCGGTGCGGTGCGCCGCAATTGGACGCAGCAGATCGCCGGCGGCGCCGGCGCGGGCACGAGCTCTCCGTCACGGAGCGGCGCCGCGCCGCGCCGCCCGCAGACGCGTTCCGCCAGCAGAGCGCGGCGGCGGGGGCGGCGGTGGAGGTGGCGGATTTGGCGGAGGTGGCGGATATGGCGGACGCGGCGGCGAAGAAGGCGGAGGCTGCGGAGGTGGATGCGGCAGAGGAGACGACGCGAGGCACGGAGAGTGAGGGTGACGGGCGGTGCGTGGCCTGACGTGGCGGATGATGGCGGCGGAGGCAGCGGGAGGAGGAGGCGGTGGAGATGACGATTGGGGGTATTTTGGTGGGGGGCGGGTTTATTGTTGGGGGGCAGGTGGCGGTGCGGTGCGCTGCCGCTGCTGCGGGCCGCGCGGCGAGCGGAGGCGGAGGAGGAGGTGGTGGAGATGGCGATGGCGGTGGCGGTGGCGCGGCGGTGGCGCGGAGGCGAAGGCGGTCGGGGCGGCGGCGCTCACGGGGCGCGATTTGGACGGGAGGAAATACGTGCGATGCAAGAACAATAGTTATTTGGATATAAGTGTCGGTGAGACATCTTACAATAGCAGATTGGAATATTATCAAATGAAATTGAATTAGCCTTTCATAACCAGAGATTGTTGTAATTACGATACGAATGTCGAACAACGTTATTTACTTTGTTATAATGTATTATACTGCATGACATTTGACTATTTACCCTCGAAAATGTAACAATCTGCTCTTCTTAATAGTTACCAGAAGGTCAAGGTTTACTAAAACACTTTTGTATGGCAATAATACTTATCAATGAAATGATGTTAGTTTGAGGCAAAAGGTGTCATTAAGTCTTGCGTTCTAAAATACTTTTTACGAAACTGATCTAAATATAGAAATGTTTCACACCAGACGACCAGTACGTAAAGCAAATTAAATAATGAACGCCCACTAACGGTTTTGAATGAAAAAATGATATTTGAAACTACAAAAAGTCTTAAAATCGAGGCTATATGAGCACAGACATTCACACATAATTTCTTTCTTGAACACACGTTCCTTTCACAATACACGAATTTTAGAACTTCATATGTAGTAATTATTATCATCTGTAATGCTTTTAAGCATTTTAGCTATGGCATCTTTAAGCCGTTGCGTTCCTGCATCAAATTCGTTCGTGTTATGAAGACGTAGTGGTGCGTCGCTTGAGCGGGAGCCAGGGCCGAGGGGCAGGGGCCACATACACTGGTTCCAAATTAATCAAATCGCGCGCACTCCAAAATTACATCAACTAAACACGTGACAAAATATTAGCAAAGTAGCAGAGCTTAAATTTTTCTTTATTTTCACTATACAGTTCTAGGTTTTATTGCTACACTGTAGTACCTGACAAAGTATCATTTCAAGTCGCGCTCGTTTACGAAGAGACACTTTCGTACTTCATTTTCTGTCAGCTCTCAATATAAAAATAACAGCATTTAATATCTTGCGTTGGGAAATTTACAATGGGAATTGAAAATGAGAGGAAAACGCCCAAGGAACGAATTTTTCTGTTTGCACGCTTGACACTAAAAGGCCGCAAAAATGCACTCGCTATATGTAACGAGTTATTGGTTTCAATAATTTAGCTTTTGTGAATTTTGAAATGGTGTTTTGCATTCATTAGAGCACCCAGACGCTACACTTCAAAGAATTTTTTTAAACAGTTTTTTTAAAAAGAATGTTTTTTCTTCTTGTGCCCCACACTTCCACGAAATTTATTAATAATTTGTCTACATATGTAACCATTTTTTTAAATGCACAAATTTATTAAAAAATTGTTATAATTTGATCACATCCGTAACGTACAAAATCAGTTGTTTTAAATGCACGAACTTTACTCACACCTAATCTGCGAATTTTAGGGTTTCAGAAAACGGTGGCGTGGTCGGCGGTCTTCTTAAGAGCAGGCAGCGTTTCCACATGGACCAACAGGCATCCGTTGCGCAATACACACTTGTCACTTCAATTTTCGTAACTTTTTAAACTACACATTTAGTGACATTGCAAATATAAAGGCTTCTTCTCAAGTCGTAGAACAGGCATCATATTTAAAGTCTAAAAACTACGAGTAAGGTTCTTAACAGTTACGGCATTCTTAGCGAATTGCAGTTAAAGCATCCACTCTCAGTCCATAATGTGCATATTTCTTTGACAGGTAGTTGCTTCCACGTCAATATTTTCTCTCAAAACACGGCAGCCATAGAATTAATTTGCTCCATAACCACATCTACACAAGTACTTTCACCTTTGACCTCTTCCTTGCAGTAATTTACTTGTATGGCTTTGACAGACCAGACTGGTGTGTCAAGATCCTTCTGTCAGCTACCAAAGCTCCGAACAGGCCTGTCACGCGCCAGAAAGATTAGAAAATGACTAAATCTAATAAACAAGTTCTCATAACGATTCATCAAAGATGAAACTGCTCTAAATAAAGATACAAAAAAGGACAACATTTAACTTAAGTCATTTGCAGTCCGTGGAATGTTAGGGCAACAGAAAATACTTGAGCACTTGCGTCTGTATCTTCTTGATCAGCCCTAAACAATACACAATAAATTACCAAGCAATGATACCCACGAAAATTTGTGAATACCACTTTGACAAATTCAAACAATTGATTTCTAACCAATGGGACGTTTGTTGAAATGTATTTTACTGTGATATGGAAATAAGTATTCAAAATAAATCGTAGAAATAAAATCAATGCAAATTGGGGGGAGTGAACTAGAAGTATTCAATCAGTTGGCTACTTGACAGAAAAATCCAAATAAAATACTCTAATATTTTTCTCTTGTTAAAATTTTAATGATATTTGAAATAAAAATCTAATAAATATTAATAACTAGCGGCCTGCTGCAACAAAATTACTGCTGAACAAAACCACACCAAATGTTTTTCCAAAAAGTAGCACGCACACTTCTCAAGAACGACACTTGAAATACTCTCTTATAGCTCTGCAATAACTTAAATATTTTAAAAAGACCAGTCTTCAAAAATACTGGAAAAACGTAGTATAGTTTAATACATTGCGCCAGCAAAGTCTCTCCGCACTAAGCCGAATCAGGCACCTCTATTACAAAATTGCATTTATCTTGGTAGCAACCAGATCACTGGGAAACAAGTGAAAGGAACGACACTTGCAGCGTCTATTAAGACAGTGATGAGTACGAAATGTACGTTTTCTTTTGTTACAAGCTGCAGCTCGTGTTACCAATATAATTTCTGTTGCATGCACTCTCATCAGGCAGATGCCACTGCGAAGAGACATTCGTAGCGCGATATATTATAAACACAATGCAAGAGTTTTTAACACACCAAGAAATTTTTTAAAATTGCGAATTAGTAAATAACAAATACTTAAGAGCGAGCGACCTCCTTCTTGGAGCCTTACTTTCGTATTAAGCAAGTATAGCGCGAAGTAAGCAGTATTGCAATGACAATGCGAATCCAGACGATATGCGCAGTATGAGAGTAGCTGGAATAACAGAATACTTGACTTTTCACTCAAAATCTAAATTTTGTCATTGTATTTCAATTTTTAGTCGAGCTCCTGGGTATGTAACGAAACTACAGACACATCCTACCGGAGGCTGTGTCGTTTTCTTTAACTTTTTCCTCGCATTAGTAATTAGTAATGTAGATTAGGTTCAATACCCTATGTCACCGTAAGAATAAAAGTTTGTTGGGATTCCAAATTCCCCAACCATCTGGAGTTGCTTCGAGTTGCCGAAACTGCGTGAAAGCTGCGAGAGCAGAAGTGCGTCGAAAGTCACCCACGAAAGTGAGATGACGGGAGATGGTACTTTATCTCCGCCACAAAGCACTTTCTCGAAATTAGTCACGTGGTCTGGAATTGCAGTCGTGACCGTGGAGGACATCAAAACAACTCGAGCTTAAAATCCAACAATAATGAGGTACGCTCTATAAGAGGTTCATTGACATTGAAGTTGATTGCAGGAAACAACAGAAGAAATTTTTCATTTCATTCTGGTCTAATTTAATGGTATTTTCTAAAACAGTGGTGCGTTTAAATAGCAATGCAATCAATTTGAGTAATATTTGAGTGTGATAACCGAGAATAAAAATTACCAAAAGAAATTTTCCTTTAGTATTTTTTTAATTTTCTTTCTTCAGACTTGTTTCTTATGTTAGGGGTATTTTGTTCAAGTTGGTTAAATAAGCTGCTAAAACACAATTTATATATATAATCTTATTAAACATTGTGGGAACGAGGAATTTGACGAAATAATAAAAAAGTGTCAAAATAATTAATAAAACATTATTTGAAACTTTTCTTTGTAAATGTGAATGAAAATAACTTCATGCAAATCTAATGACGCGGAAGTTGATAAAATATAAATCATTCTTTAAAAAAGATGACTCATTTGCAGAACCTATACATTACTTCTTTCAGTAACTCTTAAATATTGTACATGTTGGTATATTGAGTATTTCATTGACACATGATACATATTATTCTATGTTATGATACCGGCTCGTGTCTATTATCTAATATACCGTATCATTCATATTTCCGGCGTCATCGTACAGACCAGAATTTTACGACTACAATTCTAATACAGCAAATAAAGTTGAAAAGCGTAACACAATTATGAATTACCGTTTAAATTTTCACCATGATAGATATATGAACAACACACGTTTTCTTTATATTTAAATAGTTTTGCAAAATAAACTTAAAATACAAAAATATTTGTTGTTATACAAATTCATTATTAGACTATTAATAAATACTGGAATAAATAATGGCATTTAATATCAATTTTGTGGATTTATAGAATATACCTTATAAACGTAGTTTTCAGTCGAGTGTACGTTCTATGTAGAACGTAGTGAAACGTTCAGTACATTATAAAATGTGGCAAGACTACAGAAAAGATCAATACCCTTTCGTTATTTTTTGCTTCAGGTGCTACGTAATAAAAATCCGTACCTCTTAAACGACATCCACTTCCGGAAACGAACTGTACGACCACTTCCTACTCATCATCTTACAACCGCAAACGACCGTTGGGGAACCCCTTCCAGCCCCGAATTTTCGCGAACTCAAGAGTTCAAGTCCCGCAAGTTCATTACCATAATTACGCAGTAAAACCAACAACACGGATTTCGGGTGGATGTTTCGTTACAGCGAATCGTCTCTAATGCAAGACCCCCACTACGAGTACTCCCTTCCGTACCGACTTGCTCGGAGGCACCGTCGGCGGCGGCGGCGGCGGCGGCGGCGGCGGCGGCGAGGCGACGCGCATTGTCCTAGCCATCGGCCCAAACGGCGAGCGGGGCGAGATGTCCGTGAGAACAAGTCGCGGGACGAGGTCCGCGATGAAAAGGAAGACCATCGGGTGACGTCAGCGCGGCCGTCGCCCGGCGTCTCGCGGCGTCGCGCGCGCTTTCCGGGCAAATGCAAAAAGCGGTCATACGAGTCCGAGCGCAGGGCGGCGGCGGCGGCGGGCGCTACCCCTTTCCGCCGGGCGTGCGAAAAATGGGAGGAGTTGAGCGGCGCGGCGGGGTCAGCGGCCGGTTTGGGCCGGCCGCCGCTGTGGCCGGTGAAATTCAAACCGGCCCCCGGCGACCGTCTCGGGGTGTCGGGCGCCCCATCCCCCTCCTCCAGCCTTCCGCCTCCTTGGGGTGCAGGCACTGAACATGTGCAGGTACGATCGAGGTACGTGCAATGGTAAACGTTTCGACTGACTTTAGTTCGTAGGAAAAATTTTCTTTTCTCGAAGTTCTGTGAAAATGAAATACACTGTTGGGGAGTGCCTGTTAAAATGGAGCAATTACATCATAGAAATGTTTCCTGAAAACAATTAAATGTTTCGGGGGTTGCACCTACATATCTAAATTTGTTGAAAAACTTGCTTCAAAAATATATTGTAGTTTCAATTGTAATTGAAGGATTGGTGATTTATCGTTAATATTAATTAATTAATGAAATGAAAATAGTCCCTTTCGTTGAATTATCTTAAAATCGGCTTCTTTTGTACAGACACTAGGTAGTGCATCGAGTAGAAAAAATATAAAACTCCAATACCGACAATTTTGCCCAATTTTTATCAAATTGTTTTTGACAAAATCAAGACGTAGATATCTTCAACGTCTTAAAAACTTAAAGCTTAAGTGTTCTTTAGTACGAAACATTTTGTTACCAACAATCACAAGGAGTATATTTATCAGTAAACTAAGTACTTGTAAACGGAACTGAAGGCGTCTTTCTATATTATTCAAATACTACGACTCTGAAGAAGGAAGAAAAGAGCTTTCTTTAGAAGAGCAAATAGCTCCGTTGCAACAGGCACTCGTCTTTCATAAAAGCTTTCCCGTATTACTACTAAATCTTTACTTCTGCAACGATTAGGCTTGAAGGTCAGAAAAGTCGACAAAATTCTATATGGCACTTTCGTTTTTCATTTCAAACCGGATCCCGGCGATGCTTTTGGTATGAAAGCCCCGCCCTCTTTATGCGTTTTTCTACCTAGTAGTTCAGTACTAAATATAAGGAGGTCAAATCACGGAATATGCATTTGATTTGGTAGACACTATGGAAAAAACAGTTTCTTGACGAGGTTGAATTATCTTTCATACAATTTTGTGAAAAAATAAGGTGTAAATTAGTATTTCCTCAGTAAAACATACTCATGTAGTGATTTAGGTTCATAGGACATTAGGTCTGGCAATGTGTTGGTTCGCTCAACTGTCTCATTCTACATTTCCTGTGCTATCGATGTGGAAGATCAATTATAGAGCTGTAAATAGAAGTATTTAATTAACATAAAATTAATATTGAGAAATAAATTGTGTTTATCCTTTTTGATTGCCTTAAGTCAAACTTTACAAAACTAATCTTAGTGTTCTGAAAATAATATTAGAACAAAAGTGTTGTAATCATTCATGGTTCTATATTAGCAACTGTAATCATTTTCATTAAGTACCAGAACACTATTGGCCACTAGGACTCCATTGATCTATTCTTCGTTTTTGACCAAGATAACCCCACCATTCGACATCTTGACTACAGCTAACCTAAGGAAATTTCAGGTAGTCATTATATTAATAAGGCTCATGAAAAAACATTAAACTAATGTTAAGGGTCCTGAAAAATCATCATATAAACCCATATATGAGATGAGTTAGCATGATCTGTAGTAAAGTATGTTTATATTAGTATTATATATTTATTTCGTTGTAATGTACTTTATTAGTATTCTATAATTTCTTGTTTCAACGATTATAATATTTTATAGTTTTATAAGTGTGTGGTTGTATTTGCCAGTAAACTGTGTTGTTCTGCTTTCATTGCCCTGACAAAGAAATAATACATTTCGAAGTGTTGGTGAACTAATATATATTTTTCATTTCCCTGACCAACTTTACGTTGCCTACTGAGAAATATTAAGCAACGTACAAAACGTGAAGTGTTATTCAAAACTTACACATGTGAACCGTTTCATTACCGTTTATTCCAGAGGAAAGCTCAACTAAGAACGTCCCTGCTGACCACGCAGTGTAACAGTCAGAGACTTGATGCACGACCATGTTTATGGTAATGCGGTGCGGGAATGTAATCTTACGGTCGTGAGCGCCGAGGCAAATTTCTAAAGGAGTCGGTGTGATTCATCACAGTAACCTTGACCTCTTAGGAAGACTGAGATTTCTCCAAGCGATAAAATAAATTAGACTTTAGTAATCGTAATTAATATTATTAACGCATATTCAATGAAATGACGTAATGTATACTTATTAATCATCATAGAAGACAAAAAAGCTTGAATAGAAGTACACCTCAAGGTCTTTTGCGCTAAAAATAAATTATGAAAGGTGAGAGAGTTAGAAAACTCAAGAGAATATGTCCTCTTTGGTGAACTTGAAATGTCGATAATGGAGTTTTTGTGTTATTGAATAAATAAGTAAAAATGTTAAATATTATTAAAGAAATAGGATTTACATTATATTAAATGTTTCCAATTCCAAAAAATTAAAAAATATCGCCAAATAAAATGTAAATACGATTTATTAGGTACAGAAGGAAAACACTTCATGAATTGGCATTATTTGGCGTGTACAATAAATATGGCGGTAGGTGTTTAGGTATATGACTTTCCTGCCTCTACACGCAATGTGCGTGAAAGGTTTATCCACATCCTTGGTAAAGTTTTATTTCACTCACTAATATGCGGCACTTTCAGTACAGCGTGTTTTATTATGAGACTTGCACACTCTTTTAAATCCTATTTCCTAGTGTCCTACAATTTTTCTGACATTCCAGCTTTCTCATCCCTTTCATTCAAGCGTGTCTTTGACTAGCCTCCTCCTTCTTGTTCTTGTTCTTCTTCTTCATTTCCAAATCCTTGTAGACCTTGTCTTAAGATATCCGACTGAGATGTTCATATTGTCGAAACCATTGTTCTTTTATATAATTACAGTATCCCAATACAGATTTCGTGTGTTTTAATTTATTTATGTCGTTTTGGATCTTGAATTGTCAGTTTGCAACACCTGTGCAAATAACTCATGTACGTAATGCATATTAATGACTTTACGTACCTGATATATTAATACATAGTTTCATTTATAGTTTTACAATTTGGAATCTTGGTTCTCTCGGGTTTACGTTTTTGATTCCAGAGGTTATACGTTTTTAATTATTGAATCTTTTCTTTAGATTTCCCTGACATTGATTTTAAGAACAAGTAGCTAAAATATTTATGTTTTTACATATGACTAGAGGAACTCCGCAGACGTTGTTGCGCAATTCATCTCCCTCTTTTCTCCTTCTCTCTCCCTTTCTATCCTCGAATCTCTCACCGTCGTCCCCTCTCTCCGTCTGTCTCTCTCTCTCTCCGTCTCCCTCTCTCTCCGTCTGTCTCTCTCTCTCCGTCTTCCTCTCTCTCCGTCTCTCTCTGACTGTGTCTCAGTCTGTTTGACTGTCCCTTTGTCTCTCTCTGTTTCTGTCTCTCTCGGTCCATCTCCTTTTCTGTCTCCGTCTCTCTGTCCCTGTCCCTCCCTTTCTCTGTCTCTCCTAGTTTCTCTGAACGAGTTTGACTGAAGCGGCGCGAGGTATGAAATAGTGGTTTCATAATAAAAAGGTTTACCAGATTTATTCTATCAAGCAAGCGAGGTTTGAATTTTAATAATATTCTTTGCTATTTATAATTATTTCAAGTTTAAGATATTTTTAAATCCTGCCTTATATAAATATTGTCCCCCAGGGGCAGAAATATGTTTGAATGGCAAATTATTTCCTAGTTTTCTATTTGCCATATGATTTATTAAATCATTCATATATTTGTTGTGTATAGTATTTAATGAGAAATAAATTAAGTGTCGCTTATAGACGGACAGTTCTTTTAACAGAAGAATCTTTGTTAAACTTCCTAACCTGAATATAGAAAATGAATGTAATTATTGCTCTCTTTAGTAAATACAATTACAAAATCAAGATATTTCCATGTAAAACGTTTAAGTTTTCTCTTAACTGACAACTTGAAATTTGAATATTGTATCATTACATTTTAATGGATCCTTTCTTTGCTTGGGTAGAAGAAATGAGAATTAATCCATCTAAATTTGAGGCACTAACTGTTAACTAAATTTTTCAAGAGGCTGTCATGGAATTCACTACCCTTACTCTTAAATCTCGTGTCAGTTTCTCATTGTCGCAGTGCCTGCGATCTGTAGAAAGTCCACGAGTAGGCTTACTTAATATACACCTCATTCTACACCCTTATCTATTCCGCTCTGGCCTTAACTTATTTAAAGCTCCCTCTCATTACTCACTAAAAATTTCTTTCTTAATGTGTTACAAATATTCAACTACTTTTCACCCAATACCTTCGTTCTGTTGACTTACAGGCACAGAAAATAGAGTGGAGAGATTATTTTCACTTAATGTTTTAGATACTTTTGTGATCCGGAGTTACTTACTCTATGATTCACATAAAAATGTTTGCATACCTGAAGTGGAAAATGCAGTTTTTCCAACTACCGATTTATTCCATTTTGGGCATAAGTATTTATTCAAAAGTACATCAAATGTACATGCAAATTCAAACTATTTTTTAGATACGTATTTGCTTTCATTGCACGAGTATTAATTCATATTAATTTTATTTCGTATACTCTTCCCTGATCTAATTTATTGAATCTGTTTCAGGTTTCAGTCTCACATTTTTAAAATGAATGACTTTCTGTTGACTTAAAACTTTCACGTCTAATGTTCTAGAATAATGCATTTAGAATGTACTAGTAAACTTCTTTTTTAAGCTTTCTTAATGGTAGTAAGAGTAAACGAATGACCTTTCACCCAGAGCAATATGAATCTTACTGAGCAGTTCAAGTAATTCGCTCTTGATTTAGATGACGCACGGAACGACTTAACACCTTGAAAAAATGCTGCCATTAAAATCGCCAAGTGCCTCGAATGCCATTAACGCATAAATATTTCAAGGCGCCCAAGGAAACCTACTCTACTTCTTGCTTAAAAAAGATGAGATGTAATCATTTCCAGTAGTTTTAGTGAAATGAACTTGTACTTTTGGTTGACACCTTGTATCTTAAATCTAATAACTGGACTTATTATCGTTACAATTTTTAATAATCGTTACAAATCTTGCATATTATTCCTTTACTTAAAGAGAAAAGGAGACTAAAAAATAACTCTCTAGGAAGCAAGTAACAAAATGCTTTGCTATTAGAATGCTTAAAAGAGAGAAGCATGGAATTTTACAGAGAAGTATACAAATTTAGATTGTGTAATATATGTATATTTGTTATTGTTACTAAAATGATTGATCGGGTGAAGTGATTAGTTGATGATTCCGGACACATAAACGTCTGTGGTCGTTTGTGCTATAAGTCTAGAGCATTTTTTTTCACGGAAAGAGACGGTGATTCCTTTACCCCTGGATAGTGAGATCCGGCGCTGACGTACATGTTGTCTTTCTGGGAGGTTCCTCTTCCAAGAATCGCCCTCCCCCCCCCCAGCGGGGCACTGTCCCAGCCGAGACAAGTTCTAGGTCCCCAACTGCTCTCCCGCCATGTGTGTGGATGTATTACAAGTAAGTGTGTATGCGTGGGCACAAGGAAAGAGAATATGACCCGGAATTGGAGGGAAGATCGCCTACGGTCCGTGACTCGTTTTTTATGGGACTTCTCCGGCATTCGTCCGGTTTCGATGGGAGAAAATACAGAAAACTTCCGCTTAGAGGAGCCGCCAACTACTCCAGACAGAGCTTGAATACGACATAACTATCCAGCTAGTGCCGAAAATCCGCCAGCGACGGGACTCGAACTGTATGCCCTCTCGGTCAGAGTCGCCGCAGAGACAGCGACAATTCTGTCTCTGATAAAAACTCAAACGGTTCAAACAGCGAGTGGTACACCCTCATTGGTCCAGGGTCGAAGCGCTGACCTGCGGCTCGGAAGGAACAAACGTTATCATTTAAATTTTTAAAAACGAATATTACGTTTGGGCAGTCTATCCGTTTACTTTGTGAAAAATTAAACTAAAAAATCTTTTATTCTGAAACAAAACAAAAATATTTCTAGAAAATCAGTAAGTTTTTTGTTACTACTGAATTACGAGATTAATAGTACGACTAAATATACTAATTAACAACGCTCCACATGTTTACGAAAAACAATTTTCCTGGAAATAATATGATTTCAAAATTTTTCTTTTGATGAAGATAACTTAGAATCAAAATGACTATATTTTAAGTTCAATTATACCTAGTATCCTATAGCTAGTATCCTTCAGTTCAAGTGTAAGCACTGGCATTTTCAGATAACAAAACACTCGTAAAATGGTTTACCAAAATACGACGTTGATAGTTAACGTTAACACGTTAAAGTATGGAGACAAATAATGAGCCTCTGTCGTAGGAGAGAATTATCTAGATGACGGTTCCGGAGTACGCACTCGGAATATTCTACCTGGACGAAAGTTGAACCGCACGGGGCCGGAGCTATCATCATTTTGACAGCGCTCATTCAAACAGCGGGCGGCGCACGCCCCCCGGCCCAGGGTCGAAGCGCTGACCCGCGCCCCGGAAGGGACAGCGGGCTACCTGCCGCCCACCGGCACATTATGTCCACTCGCTGTCCGGGTCTCGATTATCCCCGACCTCATAGGCAGGGCCCGCCTCAGCGCCTCCCCCCTTTGAACCCTTCGCCCTTCCTGGTAATCCCTCTGGCCTGGCCCCCGCCCTCTGCCCTTGTGTGTACCGTCCTGCCACCGCCCTCTGCCTTGGGCATACACACGCACACACTCACACACATACGCGTGCACCCGCCCTGTTTTTTTCTGCCTCTATAAACACGCACTGTCCACCTTACCATCATTCCTACGGAGGAAATAAACGCCAAGTGTGTGCGCCCCTGTGTGTGTGTGTGTGTGTGAGTGAGTGTGTGTGTGTGTGTGTGTGTGTGTGTGCATTGAATATACAACGCATTTGCCCTTCCGTTCTCTTTCTTTAAAAAAGGAAGAATCATAATTTTTCTGTTCTTATCCTTCATGACCTCCAAAAACCTTTCCTTAGGTTTTTGTCTAGATGGTTCTCTGAACGATCGAGGACATAAAAAATATTTATTCATCGGCCGGACTTTGTCTTCTCGGCCACTTCACTCGGTTGAGTTTGCGTTAGTTAATGCGTTAAAGGGGGAAATAGCCATTGGTTCTCGGTGGCATAATGAGAGCTGTAATAAATTACCTTCCTGAGGAAAATGACACAGGGCGGGGCTGAGGGCGGGCGAGGGCCCGGGGCCGAGGACTGGCCAGTGAGGAGGACGCGGCGGGCGCGGGGTCGGGGGTTGGCGTGCGGGCCCGGGGGTCGGGGAGGGCGCCGCGCCCCTTCTGGAGCTCCTCAGTCAGTCGCCCGAGGCTCCTGACGACACATCGCTTGGCCTGCCAGGTGCTCAAGTGTGTGCCCAAGGACCCAGGACTTCTGCCTCCCGCCGAGGTAAGGCTACGTGCCCCTGCCCGCAAGACGTGCTGGTCTTGATATCTTGTAGGCATGCAGTGTGTTGTTTTGAAAGAGGTAGCTTAAGTTTTCCAGTTATGACTATGATTTATGTGATTTACAGCATACTTAAATGTCTTTATATTGATTGGCAAATATTTGTTCTTCCGAGCAATATTTACAAAGTTTTCACATTCATACGCCAACGCGAAGCCATTATTTTTCTATCGGAATTATATTGCCATTATCTGCGTAAAGTACTATTCAAAAACATTCAATTGCAATTCATTTTTCATCTTTAAAATGTAATGTCATGTACTCTACATTTGTAGTTTTGAGAATATTACACCATCTGTTAGAGGTTCTTTCAGAGTAGAATTTAATTTCTATCTGATGAATTTTTAGAAAAATGTTTGGTTCGGATTAATGATTTTGTATATTATTGCTACTATTAAACATATTTACACAACACCCAAGCATTAAAGAAATAATTACAAGAAATTTACATTTTGTAAGAATCGGAACATTTGATAGATTCGAGAAGGAATGTGCTTAGTTTTGCGTCTATAAATACGAACTGGGACGAAAGAAATGAGTTCTGAATACTTGTGCCGTGGAAACAACCAGGGAACGACTTGCCGGTACTAGATCCGTATCTAAACAAGAAATCTCTCTCTCGTAGAAACAACGCCTCAAAGAAACGCGTCTTAATTATCCCCCGACCTTCACCGATCTTCGCGGTCCTCCGGCGAGTCCATGCGGCGGCGCTTTGTCTTTCAATTGTGTCTCCGGATAGCGTCTCCATCTCGCGCGGCCGCCCTAATCGACGCGATCGCGGTACGCAGGAGTTTAATTACCGCGCTCTCAGTGAAAGGTCTCGACTCGCGGCGGCTGCGGCCGCTGACACATTTGCGCAGTCTGGGTAGCAGCGCGCCCGAGGAAAGTGGCACCGCCCCTTCAACTCTGGTTCCATCTGCGCTCGCCGCCCCCGCCGCCTGCACGGCTCTGTGCGCCCGTTCGCTTCGTCATTACTCGATGCTCACGACCGGATGTGAAAGACCTTGGGTAATTCGGGCTGTAAGTAGGTTCCTTGCCATTATTAATCGCGTGTTTGCGGAGTCTATGACGTTTCCAAGTAAATAGAATAACGTATTGTATATGTAAATAAATACACACTATTTAGTGAACGTTATCTGGTTTAGTGTATTGTACACATCAATTAATTTTATTTTGGATATAATTGGAATGGCATTCAAAAGTGTGGTACTGCACTTTTCTTCCCCTCTGCGACAAAAACCCTGATTTAATATTTAGAGAATTCTGTTAAATTGGAAGTATCATTGTCGTTAAAATTTGTATACCTCTCACATGTTATTTCCAATCAGATGCTTTTCTTTTTCTCAAATATATCTGAGAATGAATCGTGTATGATTATCGTTTCGTTTGACTTTCTTGAATACATTTTACAATTAAAAAAAATTAGGCATAACTTATTCGTGCTAAAAGTAAAGTGTTGCCTATTAATTTTGTAAGTTTATTTTTGCTTTATTTGTACCTTAAGCAAACATTCATAATTCTATGCACTGACTCTTTACACTATCATTGAGTAGGATCTGAAGGCGGTAGATACTTATTACTTCATGATAATAATTAGTCCGGAAACTCGAGAGCTTTGGTGTGGTGCTAGTCATGGACATTAGAAACCAGAACAGGTCAAAGCATTTTACTGTATCTTGTTCTCAATTAGACTGCTTCTATTGTTATGTATTTACGAATATATTATTGTTAATGATATACAGCTTAAAACACTTCAGGGTATTTAATACTCTAAATTGGTTACGCAGAGTTATGTGATGTCTCATAGTGGAAGGAATTCTGACGTAAAGATAACATATATCTTTTCTTGAAGCTGATTTCATCATTTCATACTTCTAGAGAAAGCAATACTGTACTTTGCTTTCATAATGAGCTAAACGGTACTAGTTGTTTAACACACTAATCAAAAATGTAGACATGAAAAATAACGATTTATATTCAAATCAAATATATTTTAATTTTTGGAAATGAGATCTAACAAAATGATATTATTAATAGCTTTAGACTAAAGAGAATAGATGGTAAGAAACAGATCACATACCAGACATTAATTGTTTATTTTTTGTAAAAGATAGGAAAGAGAGAAAAGCATCAATGTCATACTTATCTCTTCTTTATTAGTATTGAAAAAGAAAGCCCCAGCTCATAAAAAGTAAAAAAAAAAATTGGGCTCTCGTACGTAAACGATGTCGAACGGATTGTGAGTAGAAAGGTGGGCATATTCAAAAATTTCTTTCATCAAACAGATATTCAGAATAAGTCTACTAAAACAAAAATTAACTAAAACGAAGACCAGCTGGTACCACATGCATTCTGTTGTAATTGATTATCAAGCATTCTCAAAAAGTGACCCTTGCCCTATTTTGTGTATGGATCCTGTGTCATTCCAGATTACTCACATTCATCTTCACTAAATTATTTTGTATCATCAGAGAATGTAGATTTACTCGTAATATACAGATATTTATGAATTGTATTTTTAATGAACGAATTGTATTAAACATATCAACAATTTACAAACAGCTACTGTGCTCAACCTCTTGTCCATTATTATGCTTTGTACAAACGATCAAACAAACAATTCACAAGCAGTCTGTTCGCACAGCCTATTACCCATTAAGCCTCGCCATTAATAAAGTCATTATTATTGTTATTATTATTATTATTATTATTATTATTATTATTATTATTATTATTATTATTATTATTATGATTATTATATTATTATTAACGTCTTTAACCAAACCGCGATGGACCAACGGGTGTCCGCGTGGCGCGTGGCGGCGTTGTGTGTGCGTCTTCCGCGCGCAAGTAGAGCTGACGCGAAGGCTGCCTCTGCGAACACGCACCGGCGCCCGGGACCCCGCGCTCTCGGCACGCGCGCAACGCGCGGGCGACGCACAGCAGCCGGGGGGGGGGGAGGGCTTTGACGCGTACGCACGCGGAGAAACTGGAAGCGGCGATAAGAAGACTATCGCTGTTGCTAGACGTTATGAGAGAAAACGTTGCTGATGTCAGGCCAGGAATGCGCGCAACACTCACTTTTCTTTTGAATTGAATGGAAGGGAGCACTACAATGGTGGATTTAAGATTTTTAATAATAATAATAATAATAATAATAATAATAATATTAATAATGATAATAATAATATTAATAATGATAATAATAATATTAATAATAATAATAATAATAATAATAATAATAATAATAATAATGATAATAACCACAATAAATAATTTTTTATGTCATTAAGAAATTCACTTTGTCTACAGCGTTTTGGGAAGTCCACTACGTTTATTGTTGAAAGGCATCTCTCCCCTCTCAATATTTGCTCTAGACATCACTGGATAACTGGTCTATCGAAATACTACTTAGTCTTGTTTGTATAGTCTTATATCAAGAGTACGTTAAAATGTTATACTGTGTAGTCTTTCATCAAGGTTATGTTAAAATGTTTAAGATTGAATACGTTTGTGATATAAATAGCTATAGCAAACTATTATTCTTTTACAAAAAATTGTCCGCATTTAAATGCAAAAAAATAAAGTAATATTCATGTACGTTAATTTTCAAAAGAATGACAGAAAATGAAGCAAAAATTAACTATTGAATAAATATTAAATCATGTTTGAAGTTACGCTGTTTAATTTTCTATAAGATAGCGTTGATTCTAACTAAAGAAAAAAAAATAATAATAATAATAATAATAATAATAATAATAATAATAATAATAATAATAATAATAATAAGAATAATTTTTATTATTATTAATATTATTAAACGATTTCAGAACTACATTAACCTGCAAATATAGCCTATTTAATTAGGTTTTTGAATCGAAATAGTGTAACCAAAATGTATACTAAGGGTCTGCTAAAGAAATTCGTTCTCTTGATTGTTTCGTTATGTATTTGTCACCTTGATATTGAAAACATTTAACTCAGAACTCCAAAAGCCGTAAGATTGTTTCTAGAACTGTTAAGTTGTTCCGGTTAACTGAAAATACTCTTCAAGATAGTGTAGAATATTACATTTATGTTTGAAGAACAATCTGTTATTCAAAAAGTAAGAGATGCTATTTCTGCATGTGATATTTCAACACTTAACTTCTTGAATGCAAATTCCACGCTATTACACATTCCTGCTAACAGGTGGTATGTTTAAAGTTGTCTGTCGCTTTTATAAATTACGTCATTAATATTAAAAAGGTTTACGGTAAATGAGTTGTCTGCTATTTGCATATTCATTAGACGTTGACATATTGCGACCACTGTATTCTAAAGACATTCCTTGACAATATTTCCTTTCTGTTTATGTCCTGTGATTTTCAACGACACTTAGAGACCAACTAATAAGTATTAAGTCAGTCTTCACGCTCACAACCAGAAAACATAATTTTCCCAAATACTCCGCAAGAGATCGCATCAGAGAGGTTGATTCCCGTCCAACAAGACGTTGCGTATCGTGAAATGGATAGCGGAGCTACCTGCGTGAACCGATTCGGCGGCAAAAAAGCCGCCTCCCAGGTAGCGCCCTTCGCGGCTCAGCGTGCGCTTTGTGCAGCTTTAATTAGCCTTGAATTCATGCGGCGCTATGAATTACACCTCGGTGACCGGCACATCGCGAAAGTCCCTCATTGCCGATTCCAGCAGGCTGTGGAGGAACGCGATCGTTGATTGGTGCGTTGTTTTCACGGCCTGCTGCATCTTAACTGTGTTTCGCACGCTCGCATATTTGCATAGAATTCTATGCATTTAACTTCGCACAGTATGTAATTTTTTTTGTTCAAGGTTGGATAAAGAATAGCTTTGGGCGAAAAAAAATACTTTAACTTAATTGGATGAATTGTTAAGAGTTTTATGAATTTATGAGAAGTTTCAAAGACATATAACGCCTTTATGCATTTTGAAACATCGAGATTGGAGTTGAATTCAAGAAATCTGGCATGATTAAGTTATTGTAATAAAATGTTGCTCTCGAAATTCCTAAAGAGTAAACCAATCACATATCAAAATATAAATTAAAGGTACTGGAATATTTTATTATTTAAAAGTCAGATGTAATATAATAAATAATCTGTACCTTATTTTTATACTATTAAATCGAAATTAATGGTAATAACATTAACACATGTTTCTAACTATTTACTAATCTATTTTTCGTATAGACTTAAAATTATTTGGAGCATTAAATCATGGGAAGAAAATATTTTATTTATAGGTCACATCAAAAAGACCTGAATTTATTAATGACGTAATAAAACTTATACTAATTAGCAGAATTTAGATCAAAAATAACTTCATGTATCTATTGCCTTTTTATTTTTGATTCATTGTGTAAATAACATCTTCAGGAAACTGTGATAAATAATGTAAGAACGGATACTGTATCGAAGGGAAGAAAGCGCGACCATTTTACGCTTGGAAGGGCAAATATACTTCATTTCACGGTATGGAATACCGTAACATATTTATGCTATTTAATGAATATTATAGGGAAGAAAAATAGAATGGGAACATCACACTGAACAGAAAAGGAATTATTATCAGAGTACCTCACTGAAAGATATGCCAGTGAGAAAATAGCCTTTTACACGGTAAAGTTCTTTTATCAGAGCCTTGTGGTTAATGGTAGGTCAGCAAACATGGTTGATTCAAAGAATTTTCCTAAGAGAATGTCACATGTGAGAATTTCACGACGTGAATAGAACAATATAGTGTGACGTCATGGATACTCACAGCGACCACAGACACAGAGCTTTCGTATAACAAATATTTTATTAACAAGAAAACAAAACAAATATATACACTTTAATAATCTACTTAAACCCTAGCTCTAATAGACCTACTATCCCTGATCGCAGGGACGATCCAAAACCCGATTGAAGATGGTTTTGATTGTGGCATTCGCCACTTCCTACTTTGAAGCGCGCACAAAGCCAGCTTCCGTGTCCGGATGTCACGCTGGACACAAAGTCCGTTCTGGCGCACCAACGGCTGGTTTGCTCGATCGCAGGAGCGATCTTATCCGATGAGAATCGGCGTGAATCGTGGCACTCAACCACTCTTCACCTCAGAGCGCACGCACAACAGCATCGCTCCCCCGTGACCGCCAGTCACCCCAAGGACATAAAGTCCGCAGGCTTCGTCAACTTATGACTCCAGCCTCGCGAGCCTGGCTCGCATATGCACCGTCGTGGCGCCAAGTTTTGTGCACACGCACAGGTTCTGCCCGCTGTCTCCAGAACCCACCCACTGGCTCTGTACACTCTGTTATATAGCGGGCCCACGTGACCTGCTACGTCACGCCACCCCCTCGCTTGTTATAACAGTGAAGCTCCTATAAGCCGAAACTCCCCAAGCCTTGTGTCTCCCCTTCCACGTTCTTCCTTTTACGGAAAAACCCTTCTTCCTTGTTGCGAGGCTAATCCCTCTGCCAGCGTCCCCAAATAGATGCCCGAGGGCACGCTGGCTAATACGTTACAATAGTCTGACTAGCAGGATGTGCGTAAGTACCGCAATCACTTAAGGCACTGAAAGATCGCGTTGCCGCTGAAACGACTCTTGATTCAAACACGATAAGATTCTGTTGCTTTGTATTATATGATTTTCTTATTATAAACACCACCTGGTTTATTTCTGTATTCACGAAGGTTATAATTAATTTTCTTTATTTAAGTTTACAATGCAAAATATGATGACGCGTACCTAAACTTATTTGCACATTGTCGTAATATAAATAATGAATAATTCAGCTATTTTGAACATTTTTAATATGACGCGTTCTGTGAAAGTAATGACCGTTAGTCTACGAAGTTTCTCGAAACGGTATACATCAGTGGACGTACTAATTATTTATTTCTCTCATCATGTCCAGACGCACGCTATTGTTCTCTGTTTGCGTGACTGTACGGTTTCAATACAAACTTTTGCGGAAAGATAATTTAATTGAAAGGGTAGAGAAAATATAGTGCAAACTCACTTTCATAAATCTAAAACAAGATCTTAGAATGTCTCCTAAAAACAAACATATTATCTTAATACTAAACAAACATTGTCATAGAACCACAGAATGTATGCAGAAAGCAGCCAGAGTGTGTGTATATAAACTAAAACACATCTCAATTTACTAAAACTTTGTTTTTCCTTCTGGCAAGCAAACAGACATGTGAGTTAGCACTGGGGTTGCCCAGAACCCTTCGATTATAAAAAAAAAACCGTTTGTGAATTTCATGAAATTTAAACCTTTGCTCGGCACAACTCTTGTTTTGGGTAGTATATTTCTGATCAGCTTGAGGAAAACTAGATGATTTCATCGCTTCAGAAAGCGACAGCGATGTGCGTAGCGGGGTGGCGGTGGGCGGGGCGAGGGGGGAAGAAGAGGGGCGTGGCGGGGAGGGTCGTGCGTGGTGGGGAATGGCGGGTCCGGTGGCGGGGCATGCGGGGCGGGCGGGCGTGCGCGGCGCGTGGCGGGCGTGGCGGGCGGGGCGTGGTTGGGCGTGGCGGGACGTGGCGGGCGGGGCGTGATGGGGCGGGCGTGGGCGTGGCGGGGCGTGGGCGGGTTGAGCGGGGCGGGCGGCGGGGGCGCGGAGCGCAACGCCTAGGAGCTTTCCCGCCCGTGCTGCATCCCCACCCCCGCCAGTCCTCTCCGCGTTTCTACTGCTCTTGCGACGCAAATAACGCCCGCAGACTCCATTTTCCGCTTGCGAACTCACGTTTTGCGTCGAACGCCATTTCTCTCTCACCGCAGGAAAGTTTTGCCTACCGTTCGCAAAAAGCGAAGCATCTCTCCTTGCACCGACCCACATACTGCACTGCTAACTCAAAAGACCATTGCCTCCGTTAAAAGTGCAAGCGTTAAGGAATTTGTCACTTATCCGCAATGAGTCTGGAGAGGAGGAGGTAAAAATGTCGATACGAAAGCTGTGGTTCTTCTGGGAGAAGTAGGCATCGACTAAGGACTCTCACCAAATCTGCAGTTTGAATTTCTTGTCGCTATTTTTATCAAAACATACCTAATTATTTTCAATACACTCTTAAATAACAGTTATTTTTGTTTTCAATTATTTTCATTCTTCGACAAATGAGGGGATTTCACTTGATATTGTACCTCAGCAAATCAGAAGCCACCGCTGGACGAACACGTTTTTGTTCCGAGAAAAATAATCGAGAAAGGTGCCAACTCTCTCTTTTATGAAGGATCGGGCGAGCTGCTAAATACAGGGTCTGCGCTGCAAGAGATGCCCATTGGAATCCGGCGAGCTAGCGAGTGCCTCGTGCCTGGAATTTCCGGTCGCAGAATGGGGCCCTATTAATTAGGTGGAAGCCTCGTACTATGGCCCTTTAATTTTATTCTCCTGAAGAGTTTTCGTTGGAGTACTTCCATTATTCTTCGAGCTTCATTAAAATGAAATGATCTACTGTCATCGATTATACACAATTGATTCCATTCGCACCATCCTCAAGTATGGATGCAAGTGATGTATTTGCTAAGCCATTTTTAACTGCAATCTTTCTATTTTGCCGACATGAATTTTTGAAACGTTTGTGAAAATGTATTCTGTAATCCTTTTTAATAAATGTCCAAGGGAATATTTTTCAGAATGCACTGGTAGTATTTCGCCACGGGATAAACTTCCAAGTTGAAAGTCTTTCAATTACCCACGCTATTAAATCTTGTTTGTCGTTAGTGTTGAGCAAATAAATCAATAAATCATCTGTACAATCCAATAAGCTTTTATGCAAAACTAAGACTCATTGCTGTGCTAAGTTCAGAATACACTGTGTTCCATTATACACTGCGTAGTTCACGATAGCTAGACGATGATATTGTGTAATACATTTCTCAATATTTGTCTCAATTAGTCAATGTAAATAGAGGATTAATACTGTTTTTGGTGCTTTAGCAACGGAATTTAAAAATAGAAAAGAAATTATGAGATTTTAGAGGTGCGTAATTTATTATTGCAATTATTTGTTTATTTAACGTTCTTTTGATGCTCCTAAGTGGATCTGAGTGGCGCTGACAGCGATATTCCGCGGCGTAACCTATGTACTACATACCTACGAGAATCACCCGGAGTCTCTTCTTTCACCGTAACGAAGAATTCCTTAGGCGCGTCCCAGAAAGGTTTCTAGTTTTTTAATCGCTTTTAACTGCAGAATCCATAGAATCATGCCAGTACCTCTCTACGCGTTATTTCTATAGGGCAAGGATGATAATTACAAGAAAATGGTTACCATGCCACACACACACACACACACACACCGAAAAGATAACCATACATTATGTTGCACTCGAATGCTCGCCCTTCGTGCACCGACCTCTGCCCTAACAGCCGCGTAGCTGCCCTACCAGGTACATAGCTTAGAATGGAGATTTGTTAAAGATTTTTATTGTAGATAATCAAATTAAAAATTCAGGAGGCATGGAAGCATTTTCGAGACAATATTAATTTTACCTACAGAAAAGAGAGTTTGGATAGTAGAGATGATAAAAGTATGCGAAGACAAAAGCACCTTCATATTCTTCTGGTTCACCGTCAGTAATCCCTTTTCTTTAAGATGAGGTGTATCATCTCTTCCTTCCCCGACCTGGACCACTCCGCCTTGGAATGTTGTACTGAGCAATTTTCACCCATCGTTCCACTTTAACCTTTACGCTACTTCTTTCGTCGCCTCCATTTAACCCAACCAACGTCTTGGGGTTTTAGCCTTTCGTTCTTTCCTGATGTTTTGATTTAAACCTTGTTATGTTGCATTCAAATGTTAGTGCTTTCTTTCTGAAAATTCAAAGAACTTCTGCATTTTCAGCTTGAATCAGTTTATCTACAGTTAATATGCATTGTAAGACTAATTTTTAGTTTGTACCACTGCTCTTTAAAAAAATTCGAGTGTTGGTGTTCGGACGATATTTCAATAAATTACTAACGCAAGGAGAGAAATTTTTAAATTAATGAAGATCCAAGATGATTAATAATGTATTTTTTGAGAGAGTGGTGAACAAGCAAATACCGCCTACTCGGCCACTGTGAACCGGATTGTCGAGGAAACTGTCTTGCTGAATTTGCAAGTGGATTCGTCTTCCCACACCTTATGAACTTTCGGCGCGGAGACCGGCCAAGCACCTTCCAGAGAGTCGAAATATTTCAGGAGATTCAGAGACTCCTGACCGATATTTGCAGAATATCGCTTTTATTTGAATGCAAAATCTTGAACATTCAGAGGAAACGGAATACCTTCTGTGACCTGCTATAATTCACCGAAGGCTTCTCGTAGTTGGATTCTTACTAAAACTCAGCCGACCCAGTGCAAGTTACAGAAAAGAAAACAATTCTTTCCTTCATTAGGCATAGAAAGTAGCTATAGGGAGTAGGGCGGCTTTAATGTCACTGAAAAAGTATAAGTTGTCCTTCTTAGTGACGGAATAATATAACTATTTAACCTTGATAACAAATAGAAACGTATAAATTTTAAAGAATAGAGAAAGAATAAAGAAAAGAAAGCGACTATCAAATAAAATTGCCCCTTCAAATCTTAGATTCATGGTAATCAGAATATGAAATAAGTTAAAAATAACTTATAATAAGTAGTTTTTTCTGAAATAAAAGCTTGTTAGCAAAATGTTTCAGATTCTAGTTATAATAGTGGTATGTTGCTGTCATTTCGCGCAAAGGATAGCATTAGAAAGGGAGTGTTTAAAAGCATTCGAATACGGGTCGTGAACATCCGCCTAGTCGATGCAGAACATCATTCACCAGGTACATGCTTAAAAAAGGCTGCTGAACATAACAGTTTCGGAGAACAGATATTAAGTGAGATCAATCAAATATTTTGCCTTAATAAAGAATAATTTATATAGATAAATATTTAAACTATTACACAAAATGTGTACTTAATGTTTCAGTTAAAGCACAGTACCTGTCTGATCACTTTTCAAGTTTCTCTCACAATAGTTTCGTGAAGCATCGTGCCGTCTCTGAGGGCTTATTAGCTCCTGTTAGATGATGATGATGATAATGATGATGACGATGATGGTGATGATCAGTACAATACTCGGTCTTCCAGCGTAGGGGAGGAAGCATACTTGCATTTTTATACCCTTCCCTTTAACAGGTGGTAACAAGTAATGTGACTATACTTTCCACTAGATGGATTGATGTGGGTGAAGTGGAAGAAGGATGAATGAAGATGGAAGATAAATTGCGCCATGTGGTGGATGAGACGCCTATCACATGGTGAAAACATTAATTAAATAGAGGACTCAAGCTCGCAGTATTCCAATCCTCGTTCTTAGACGCTGCTCCAAGTTCCATTGCCAAAGATGAAGGTGCTTTCAGGCGCGCAATGCTCTCCTACGTGTATCACGACCCTCTGCGAAGGAGTGGGGGCGGTTTGGGTGAGTCGGCGCGGACCGTCCGTGGCCGTTTCGGGAGGGGGGCGTCGGCGCAGCGGCAGGCGAGAGCGCAGCGCGGCGCGCGGCGCGGCGTTCCACTTGGCGGCGGCACGCGCCCCGAGCCACACGCCGCCTCCGCCCGCCCGCCCGCGCGCGCCGCTCATTATAAACGGGCGGCCCGCGGCGGTCGCCACCGCCGCCGCTGCCCTCCCGCGCCGTCCCCGTTGCCTCCGCCGTCCCCACCTCCCACTCCGCCATCTCCACCCGTCCCCGCTACTCCGCCCACCCTGCCCTCCCCACCCCCACAGCCGTCCACGCATCCTCCACCGTTCTGCCTTCCCCGCCATCTCCGATACCTCCGCTCAGCCTGCCCTCCCGCCGCCTTCTCCATCCCCGTCCCCACAGCCGTCGCCGCCACCTCTGACGTCCCTGCCCTTCCCCGCCTGCGCGTCCCCACCACCTCCACCCTCCCCCCTATCTCTACCGTTCCCTACCTCCGCCCACCCTCCCTCCCCTCCCTCTTCGCCGTCCCGCCATCTCCGCCTTCCCTGTCCTCCCCGCCTTCTCCGCCGTCCTCATCCCTTCGCCGACCTTACCGCTTCCGCCGTCCGTGCCATCCCCACCGCCTCCTCCACCGCTAAGGTGCCGCGTTGCCCCCACCACCGCCCCGCCTCCCTCTTTTCCGCTACCGCCTCGGATTCTATCCCCGCAACTCACCGGTACCGCCGCCACTTCCGTCTTCGAGTCCATCTTCAGTGCCTCTGCCTCCCCCTCCACTCTCACTAGTGCCTCCGCCTTCATCCCCATCGCTCTTTACTTCTTCCTTTATCTGTCACCACCTCCGACACCACTTCCGCCCCATCGTCCCGTCTCCGTGCTCCCCGCCGCCTCCGCCTGCGTCCACCCCGCTGATATGCCACCGCCGTTGCCATCCCTTGCCCCGCCGCTCTCCAACGCCACAGAGACGATGGTTGCTTCGCCCCACTGCAATCACGTGAGCCATGACTCTCACACATCGGCGTCAACTGCCCTCATAACAGGCAGGCAAACAAAATTTCCCTAGCGATTTGTTTTGTGAGTCTATTTCGTTACTATGACAAACGCATATCTGACCAGTATAATGTACCCAGCGTGTACCGTGTATCGCCTTCAAGCATCGGTTGTGCCAGAGCACATTTTGATTGCACTGTGTTTCTATTGGCCACACAGTAATCACGGATATATTGCTTTTAAACTCGAAAATAATTATTTTTGAAACTGGAGCTGGCGACTGGAAAGTGGTCTATATATAATGACAATAGCAGATACAGATCGACGGCATGCATACACACCAGCCTTAATAGTGAGAGAACGACAGTTCAGAAGCTGGTGTTACTGCTAACTACATTCCACTGAACCAGTAAAACGATTCTTTTGCGGGTGGTAACCCGCAGCAGTGGCGTGGTCCCTGTGCTACTTGAAATGCATACACGCCACTTTGACAAGGTTCTAACGGGAGTTCAAGAGGGCCGACGGTTGCCCGGTTCCACCTCCAATTCTCTCCCCGTCACGAAATCTACCTTCACAGCTACGTCTTCATCGCAGATAACGGAATCACTAGCGTTGGCGTCTGGTCTAATTACGCCTTGTAAACTACTTAAATTTTACCATGATTATGGTCTTCAGAAACGAAATTATTTTTTCTTTTTTGGTTGTTTGTGCTCTAGGGTACTTTTTCTGAAGCGCTTTAGATAGCTTTCTATCCTCGTATGGTATGATTGTAGATTCAAAGAAAATTGGTGCCTTCGAACTAATACGTGTGTTAAGTATGCATTAAAATGTGAATGTTTCTTCACTATTAAGTTCTTTGTCGATAATCTGTAATAAAGAACGTCGGTTAAATTTTAGGTGTCTGTTAACTTTTAAGTTAATGGGCCTTTAAAGTTTAGCATCTAACACCTTTGCACAAGTGAAAGATTTATGTACTGAATCTATCTCTCAAGTTCATCCTATCCATAAAAACGAAGCAGGTTACTGTTCTTTTGGCCCAAGTCCTGCAGTTTCCTCCGTTCTAGCGAAAGCGAGCATCCTTTCAGAATTGGCCCAGTGCGGTTATGCTCCGGCGGACTGGTCAGGGGCGTTTTCACCAGGCGGGGGTGGGGGGGGGAGAGGGGCGTCGAGGTGGGCGGGTGGGTTCCCGGAAACGGAGGACGCCATTGGACGATTCGGTTCGATGCTTATTCGCTCATCCCGGAGATTACCGCTTCCCGTGCGTGCCGTGACTAAGTCGATATTTAGCCCGTCAGTGTATAAAATCAGAATGAATACATTCAGCATGTTTTTTCTTAATATTGTTCTTAAACTTTCTGGGAGATCTTGAATTTTTGAGCTTTTGAATCGGTATTAAATGAACCTAATGCAAAAATTAAAGTTAAGCTAGACGAAAGAAAGACTTTTAAAAGTTTATTATTTTCTACATTTAATGAAAATTATTCTCAAAATTCTGGTATTTAATGTACTAATAACTCGAATAAATGATTTGTTCCTTTTATTTCGTTATGACACTTCAAATATTTATAACCTAAAACTTAAACCTATGTTTAACCTATGACTTATTAAAATGAGATTATTATATTAGGGACACGAAAATGTACAAATTATTTGGAAGTTTGGGAGTCGATTCACAATGATACCATGAGCATTAATTTATTTTTCTGCTCAAATAGGTCGAAGAGTTTACGGAGAAAACGTGTAACTAGTTCCTCACGACCCTGCCTGCACGGAATGCTCATGCTACATGGAAAGAAATGAGATCGCGAAGAACAATTAGTGGAACGAGCGGGACGGCACATTGTAGAGCACAGTGACTGGTCAGTTACCCGCCCGCCAGAATTTCTCCTGATGTTTTATGCGTGCTATATTGTGAACAAACCCTTAATCAAAAGGTGTGTTCCGCCACCATCTCCTGAATGCTGATGTACGATTCGATATTTTCGTTCGGCGCTTGGAGTAATTTTAAATCCTTTCGCGGTCCATCAGTGCGTTGTTGATTGTGCTACTTTTAGTGGTCGAAGGGACAGCACAAAAACGTCGTAATGGAGGTGCTATCACCCTATTGCTGGCTGCCATTTGGCCGTGGTTCCTGCTATAACTTCTCCGCCACCTTTTCTGCGGTTTTATCTGCTCGTGGTTTGGTGGCTTGTTAGACTCCGCCCCAATTATCTACGCGCGTACTTCTTTAAAACCAGTGAGAATCTTCGTTGCTGTAAGAGTTTGGGCACTTGTAAAGTAAAGCAATGATTTCTAGTATTTTATATATTAAATTGATTTTGTAGTTAACATTAAACAGATCTTCCATTTAGGTTTGAAGATTTTCTGTGATGCATTTTATTTTTCCTTTCATATTTTTTGTTAAAAAACTTCGATTTACTTCTTTAACTTTTGGTCGATGAAATAAATGGACCATTCAAATGTTTTTTAATTTGACAATCACACAATATTTTAATACATTTTTCTCACTCTAGTCTTACGTGGAGGGAAAATTTGAAATGTTTTGTTTACTTTTTAAACCAGAGAAGTACTTCTTGTTTCTTGTGGAGAGTATAGTTACTGAAGTACGTTTGATATTTATTGGACAAGTTAGCACTTAATATTTTTACCTGATAGATGATACCTTTCAGATAATTAAATGTAAAACCCGTCACCCTGATAATAAGCTTGCATATTTGTTGGTTTGACGACATACCGAACTCCACGACTTAAACTCGGATTAAACTGTTGTCGGATGATCCAGTGACCCATGAAAATCAGTTCTACACGGGATGGGGTAGAAAAGTGTGCAATGACAAGGAATGAATTGGTGTTCGCCATCATCATCGCATGATTGGCGAGCCCCTCAATTTTCATCGGAAGTTTTTAGCGACATTGAATAAATCTACAGTTTTTCAGAGTGGTAATTCTACTTCAGTAACATTCATGCTTCGAAGAATGACAGTATGCTGTTCAATAGATTTTTTCCGTTGAATCAGCGCACTGTTGTAGCCGCTATCTTTGTAACCACCCACGCGGTTGTCATTTACCCCAACCCCACTGCCACAGCCGTCTCCACCATCGCTGCCACTACCGCCGATGTCACTTCCTTCGCCTCGTACGCCGCCATTTCCAACACCACAGTCGCAACTAACACCACTACCCCACCGTGCCTTCACCACCGCAGAAGGCGCGGCCACTCCTGCTCCACCTCGGTTGCCACTGCCGTCTCCAGTCGACTTCGCCGGCGCCTAGCGCAAGTGACAGGCAGATCGGTGGGCGGTGCCCTCGACGCCGACACCTCACGCCGACACCTATGCCGACGCCTACGCCGACGCCTACGCCGACACCTGGCTCTAGCTGACCCTATGGATTCTTAGCCGCTGTCCCCGTCGTCCTCGCTTCCAACGTCCCGAAACCTCCGCCGCAGCCGCACCCCACATCTCTGACGCCTCTGCCTCCACCGCAACCTCCGCCTCCGTCTCTTCTCCCACCAAGACGGCCCCGCCCCATCCAGCACTACCCTCCCGCCGAGCCGCAGCTGCCACTGTCCCTGAGGCCGCAGTCTCCGTCTCCTCGGCTGTCTGCACCACCGCCTCTGTTACCATCGCCGTTTAAACGTCCTCCTCTGGGCAGTAGCGGCGGCGACTTCGCCGACGGCGACGAAGGCGGATGTTTGGCTGTTTCAACAACGGGGAGGCGTCGCGGCGCTGGGACAGACAGACCGGTGGGCGGTGCCTTCGCCGCCCACGCCTCACGCCTGACGCCTCACGGCTGGCTCTGGCTGCCCCGAGCAGTTTCTTCGTCGCCATCTCTGGCGTTATCGCTTCTATCGCCCCCAGTGCCTCCGCGGCCACCAACGCCGCAGCCACTCCCGAAACCTCCGCCGCCTCCCAATCTCCGCCTCTGACTCTACCGTAGTCACCACAACCCAGCACTACCCCGTGCCACGCCTCCGCCGTCCTATTCGGCACGGCCACCGTCTCTGTTCCTTCGGCTGTTTGCACCAACGGCCTCCTCCGTGCAGTAGCGGCGGCGACGGAGGCGTCGTGTCGCTGGCACAAGCGGATCGGTGGGTGGTGCCTTTCCCGCCCATGCCACACGCGTAACGCCACGCATCCCAGATCTGGCTGCCCCGAGCGGTTTTTTCGCCACTATATCCTCTGGCGTCATCGCTTCCATCGCCACCAGTGCCTCCGCTTCCACCAACGCTGCAGCCATTCCCGAAACCTCTGCAAGCTCCCAACCTTCGCCTCCGACTCTTCCCCCGCCGTGGCCACCACACCCAGCACTACCCCGCGCCACGCCTCTGCCTTCATAGTCTGTATGGCCGCCGTCTCGGCTGTTTGCACCATCGCCAACTCAACGGCCTGCTCCGGACAGTGGCGGCGGCGACGGAGACGTCGTGTCGCTGGCACAGGCAGATCGGTGGGCGGGGCCGTTGCCGCCCACGCCTCACGCCCGCCGACGCGCCGCCTGGCGCTGGCTGCCCCGGGCGGTTTCTTCGGGCGATGCGGTTCGGCGCTCCGCCCAAGAAATGCCGCCCCGGGCGCCACTTCCTCGCGGTTTTTTCGGGACTCGACAATTTCTCCGCGAGATTGTTTTTTCTCGTTCGTTGGGCGAGGTCCGGTGGTCCTGGCACAACTTAGCTCCGTAATAGCTTTGCTTCCTGTCGGTTGAAAAAGTGGGAGTTGCCTTATTGATGTGGATGGTTGCTTGTAGAACTGCGTAGATTTCCGAAGTCTACTTTTGTTATAAGGGCTTTCTTATGCTCTTGTAGGATTTAAAACGTCCCAGGACCCTGCTTGTTGTAAATATTATATTTTTAGCATCTAGTTCGTATATTTTATCTCTCGGAAATGAACTTAGACGTCCATTAGTCATTTTGATGACAGTATTGTAAAGAACTATTAACGTTTATTGTATCTTCTCTTTATGAATCAGTTTAAGTTGTTATTTTTATATGAAGTCCTAAGTGTGAATATTCGGTTAAAGGACCTTGAAGTGAAAGACGTGTTCACCCTATTACCAAAATGACTGCTTTATTAGGTTCATGCAGAAACAAAAAAGGTTTTTTATCTCAATTTTGCTTTTAAAGCTGTATTTAACGTTTTTTAAATATTACATTTTTCTGTTTTTCTGGAATTCTGAGATATCTCGCGTGCACGAGAGAGAATTAATCGTTTCAATCCTAATGAAATGAGAAGTTAAGCATAAAATAATTATCTTTATAATGTAAATATAATTAAATAATTCAGTAATGTACATGAATTTAGCCGGGCATTTGGGCAGTTGGCTGAGGCGGAAACCTCCCTGCTCTGCCATTTCTTTTTCTAATTCCTCATGCAGCGTGGATATTTTCACCTAATCATTATGGTGTGCAGGTCAAGGGAGAAATATCACGCATCCCATGATATAACACCATTATGTGCCATTAGCATAAGACGAAAGTAATGTTACTTTCTTTGTTATTAAAGAGGATCGTTCATGAAGCCAAAGAATAAAAAGATGTTTATTGCTAACGTGAATTCTCTCTACTAAATGTAAAAACAACTTTAAAAACAAAATTATGAAAGCTGAATATAAATATCACGATATTTTGTAAATTGCTTACTGTTTGATTATGAAAGTATTTCAGAAAAATGAAATCTGTTAAATACAAGTACAAATTTCAACATCTCTTGAAGTGCATTCAACGAATAGTCTTCCCTTTGATGAAAGTTTGTCCTGCAGAAACGAGGAAATCGCGAGTGTCCCTTTTTGTTGTTTGCCGAAGGTGGCGACGACACGAGGCTGCCAAAGAAGCGGTGTTCCCCGGCGGCACCCGCCACCCGACGAGGGCCTTAAAAACTATGGAGGGGCAGGGAGAAACTTGGGAGTTGAGATAATTTACCAGTCATTGGCTCCAACTTCGATCGTTTTATCGCGTGTTCTTTGAGTGCGCCGGGAGGTTCTTTTCTTCCTCGCGAAGGTTCCATCCTGGACGAGCAATTTCACATTTAAGTTCGAATATTATATTTCGGTATGTATTTGACGGTCCTACTTCTGTATGGTACAGTTTTAATTTGAATAAACAGTTAAAATTAATTGAGGTTTTGAGGACAAATACCCATTGAAACAAAGGAACATTGGCACATTCGAAGGGAACCAAAAGGTACATTCAAGCATTCGCATGTGTTCATTTTGTCTCATAAAGCCGAATGTCCATGGAGTGATTTTGTTTCTAACTCAATTAACAATTGGAAACAATAGAAACACTAAACGAAATTAAATAACGACTTTGAGCTCGAGAAATTTCATGAACCGATAAAAAGGTTTCAATGGAAATCAAGCACAAAGGAAAAAACAACAATATAATATTTAATTAAATGTAAAAAATGTATGTATGGATGCCCTTTTAGTGCTTTGCCAAGACCGTTGGTAGAGTTCCTTTACAAAATGTTCTTACCTGAAAGCGCATAGGAATGCGAGATAGATTCGTTAACCAACTCAACCGGACTTCGAAGAGAAATCAGAACATGACGGTAACTGCTCCCCCTATTTCAACCGGTCAGAAAGTACCGTCCCCGTGTCACAGGTTGGGGCCAAAGGGAATGACCCTTCGGTCGAGCGACAAGTGGCCCGCAAGTGGCGATTCGTAAACGGCCCACAGTGACTCGACGACAGGTACAGCAGCGGCTCGGCGGCAGAGCAGGTTCCACTGGCGCCCAAGCGCGTTTCGTTTCGAAACATTTCCTTTCGGCGGAGGGCCGTCCCTCCACAATAACCGAGTGACCACGCGAGGGCGCCGCGGGCAGCGGCCCACCGGTTGCGGCGACCGTCGCCTCTGCCGACCCCCTCCCACTCCCCCAGGCCACCACGGCCCCTTTTCTCCACCCCAGCAGCCTTCATTAGAATCCGGCTCTGTCGTTACCATTGAAGATATTTTAAATAGGTCATTCTCGTGGTAGATATCGATTAATGGTAGATGTCTGCCGGTTTGAACGAAATCAAGTTTGTTGGCCTTTATGAAGGAGATGAAGTAGCCAGGGCCCGAATTAGCAATAGGGGAGAGGGGAGGAAATTCAGAACTCCAGGAGGTGCGTATTGGCGACTGAAACGAAGACCATCTTGGCTTATAGAGCATTATCTTTATAAATTCTGAGAAAGCTGTTGGGAAAGTTGTCTTTTTCAATTTTCTTAATTTCATCAACAGTGAAAACCAATGAGACACCTACTAGATGAATTGTATCCATAGCACGGACAAATAAATACTTTTCAGGGGGCATCGAACTCTCAACTGGGGGTGGCAATGTCCCCCACTCAGTTCGTATATTGAAAGTGGTAGTTCTTTTGGTTAGTTTCCTAGACTCTATTTTGATATTTTCCATTTAGGAAGTAGGACCAACATTTTTAAAGACAATATGTTTCTTTACAGATTTATTGGTTTAATTTCATGCAAAATAAATGTAGAAATATATCTAATGATATAAATCTGGCAGCTCCGTTGGAATTCCAAGCGATTCCGAGAGCGAACAACTAAAGGGCAATTCACTCGTACGTTATGACTTGTTTCGCTCGATTCGCGCTAATACATTGTTTCAAATCGCATTTCCCTACGAAATTTGAAATGTTAGTTATCATTACTTCCACCCGACCGCCTCGTCTGCCTCCTCTTCAGAGAAAGAGATAAGTGCATTCCTTTGCTCCGCCGATTCCGCCATTTTATATTCAGTTGATGAGGGTGAGTTCTACCTGAAATCAATTTATCCAAAAACAATGATAATAAACTCTAAACGATCCGTGATAACTTCGATTGTTACAATTTGTCCTAACTTCTGACCGGGACAGGTGTCTCAGGGCATAAATGGATGTCACTGCAGAGCCTCTGTCCGGGAGGTCCTAGGTTCGAGTCTCGCCAGTGGCAGGATTTTCGAAACTAACTACATAGCTAGGCTGGAGAACTCTAGTGGCCGGCTGCTCTGATCGGTAGTTTTCCGTGGTTCCTGCGATCAATACCAGACGTATTCCGGAGCAGTACCCCAACAAACTGGCCATGGAGGGAGCGCGATCTTTCCTTCCTATTCCCTGTCCTATCCTTACCTCTTATTTACTCACACTTACACTTCCATGCGCTAAACTAACACAGATGCCGGAAGACTGGTCGGGAGCTTAGAGCGAGTCTCAGCAGGGGGAGTGTCCTGCATGTGGGAGATATCTGGTGGAGGAAAACCGTCTTATCCGACGGTAGGTCGGCGCCAGAATTCCCCTTCTAACGGGGGAAGACCACCGGCACCCCCGGTGGAAAACAATGCACTACACTTACGGGACTAATGACCTTAACAGTAGACGCGCCCGGAATCACTAATCAGCAAACCTAACTCCTGAATTCTGCCTGGCAAGGCTGTCGGGGAAAGGGTGATAAATGGCAGCGGTCATTCATGTTGCGTTACTGTCGCCTATCAAGCCTTTCAAACCAACGAAGTTCCGGCTACGCTTAAACAATTAGCTCGACACGTCCCCACTATAGGCCAAAGAAGACAAACACTTCTCTTTGACATTCTGAGTGCGTAGTGCAACACAAAAGCCGATTTGGTTACTGACTTAAGGTTCGACGCGAACCCACAGCAGCCACTTGCACATAGTAGTAAAACGCAAAATGCTTACGAACATCAACACAAATACACAAACGTTCGGCTAAATAAATAAATAAATAAATAAATAAAAAAATAAATAAATAAATAAATAAATAAATAAATAAAT
>BOPP01000080.1:4272880-4294900 GCA_017312745.1 Gryllus bimaculatus
AAATAAATAGATAAATAAATAAAATAAATACAAATAAATAAAAAATAAATATAAATAAATATAAATAAGGTATAAATAAGTATAAATCAGTATAAATAACGCTATAATAAATATAAATGAAATAAAAGGTTGCGTTACTGCCTATCTAGGACTGCCCTCCTCAACAGGGGTCGCCTGACGGAAATCGCGCGACGCGCGTCCGCGTGCCCCGGGCATCGCCCGGCGGGGCGGGGCGGGGCGGGGCGGAGCGGCATGGTGGCGTGGCCGGTCGCCCAACCCAGGATAGCGAGTCACTGACTTTTCCGCGACCGTCCGGACGCGTCGGTTGCGCCCGACCCGCTTCGGACCCCGCCGCGGCACGCCAGTGCGCTGATCCGAGAACGCGCGAGGCGCAAAACTAATTTAAAAGGCGGAAAGGTCTTTTGAAAAAAAAATCACATCATAATATAGAATGAAGGTTGTACTAAATAACATTATTTTAGGGAAATAATTAAGCTGATGTGGGTTACAATGTTGAGACCATCAGAAAGAACATTGACAAAAGTCAGAAGATACGTGCAAATGAAGATTTTGGGGAAGAATAAATGGATACACAGAGAAAACCTAATAAGAAGTGAAGACAATAAGAAAAACTACACGTGAAGGCAGTTGATTACTAGAAATACAGACTATATGCGCACGATGTTTAGCAGCAGGGAAGAGAGAATAAGAGATAATGAGGAATTCCAAAGGCAGCTTTGTATTCACCACAAGAGGAAGAAGAGACCATACAGAAATACCCAAGGAAAGATCGCGAGAACATTTGAGGATGGAACAGGCAGTATCTAAGTCGTGAAGAGGAAAGTTGACAACGTCCTGGAATGTTGGAAAATAAAACATATCCGTCTAAAATCTGGAAAAATACTGTTTTGTAAGTATATAACTCACTCTAGAAAAATAAATGGGACATTTTATAAAGTATTTATTACCCAAAAAAGCAAATTATTGCGCTCAAGCACATCTTCTGCATATCTAGGAATGAGAGAAAAAAAATAATTAAATCACACTGAAATGTTTATTACGGTACTATGCATACATTTCATTACATCGTCCTGGTCCACAAAAATAGATGGAACATTTGCAAAATAATTTTTAGTTAAAGAAATAAATCTAGAAAATTGAACTTTAGAACTAAATTTCACGAATATCAAGAGAGCGACATGAGTACGATACATCCATGTCACTGAGCGCAATAAACTGTTCGCTCGATTAAATGTTTCTCCTGCAAAATTCACATTTTTGGAAGTTACATTTTCTTGGGGGTCCGTGATTGTCGGATGTCAACACGAGCCGTTGACACTCTCCAAAAAACATACGCAATTGCGCACTCGCTTTCGACTGTTCTACGCGCCACTGCGCGCGCGGGGTGGGGGCGTGGTCTCGCAGTCGGCATCCAAGGTCGGAACTGGTTTCCAGATCTAGAGCCGCGGCTGTCCCGGTCTAGAGTTCCCGCAAACTGACGGAAAGAGGTGAGAGTTGGTGGACGGAAGCTGGGAGGAGTTCCGGGAGAGGAGGGAAGGAGGGTATGGTACTACGGGCGGGGCGGAGCGGGGTGGCGTGGCCGGTCGCACAGGATCGCGTCACTGACTTTTCCCGCGGACCCGTCCGGACGGTCGGGTTGCGCCGCCGACCCTGCTTCGGACCCGCCGCGGCACGCCAGTGCGCTGGATCCGAGAACGCGCGAGGCGAAAACTAATTTAAAAGGCGGAAAGGTGAAAAAAAATCACATCATAGATATAGAATGAAGGTTGTACTAAATAACATTATTTAGGGGAATAATAACTGATGTGGTTACAATGTTGAGTACCATCAGAAAGAACATTGACAAAAGTAGAAGATAGTGAAATGAAGATTTTGGGAAGAATAAATGGATACACAGAGAAAACCTAATAAGAAGTGAAGAAATAAGAAAAAACTACACGTGACAGCAGTTGATACTAGAATACAAGACTATATGCAAGATGGTAGAGCAGGAAGAGAGAATAAGAGATAATAGATCTCCAAAGGCAGCTTTGTATTACACACCAAGAGGAAGAAGAGACATAAGAATACCAAGGAAGAGATGGCGAGAAATTGTGAGGATGGAACAGGCAGTATCTTAAGTCGTGAAGAGGAGAAGTTACAACGTTGGAATGTGGAAAAATAAACATATCCGTTAATCTGGAAAAATACTGTTTTTTATTATAACTCACTCTAAAAAATAAATGGGACATTTTATAAAGTATTTTACCGCGAAAAAAGCAAATTATTGCGTCAAGACACATCTCTCATATAGGAAAGAGAAAAAAATAATTAAAATCACACTGAAATGTTTATTAGGTACATTGCATACATTCATTACATCGTTGGTCCACAAAAATAGTGGAACATTTGCAAAATAATTTTTAAGTTAAAGAAATAAATATGCGTAGAAAATAGTGAATTTTTAGACATAAACAATTTCACGAAAATATGTCGCAAGAGAGCCGACACGTAGAGTACAATCCTGTCATGAGCGCGAAATAAACTGTTCGCTCCGATTAAAACTGTTCTCCTGCAAATTACAATTTTTGGAATGTTACACTTTTCTTGGGGGGTCCGTGATTTGTCGATGGTCAACACGAGCCGTTGACATTCCAAAAAACATACGCATGCGCACTCGCTTGACTGTTTCGGGCCACTGCGCGCGGGGTGGGGGCGTGGTCTCGCGTCGGCCATCCAAGGTCGGACTGGTTTCCAGATCTAGAGGCGGCTGTCCCGGTCTAGTTCCGCAACTGACGGAAGAGGATGAGAGTTGGTGGACGGAAGCTGGAGGAGGGGGAGAGGAGGGGGAAGGGGGGGTATGATCGTACGGGCTTTGTCTTCCACTGCGGGATACGTCCCTATGAAACGATCTCTTGTCCGTCCTTTGTTATCCAATTTTCGTGAACCCAACAGACCCGGAAACTCGTTTGGAATGAAGAGAGGTGAAACATGAAAGGTAAGAAGAGGGGAGGGGTTAGTGTACTCGACGAACTCGGAATTCAGTGGCCTTGCAAAAGGAGCTGAAACGTTTCGTATTGACTTTAATACGTTTAGCTACCGTACGTGGGGAAAATTGGTGTTTTGTGGAGATACTGACGAGTCTTTTGAGAGATATTAGGGGCAGAGAGAGTGAAACACTACTTACTGCTTGATACGAGCAACGTTGATCACGTGTTGAAGGATAGAGAAATGAGGAAGGAAATACATCAACGTTTAAATTGTTTCCCCTTTTCCTTTCATTATCATTTCACTTTCATTTAATACATGAGATCATTGATCAATGCATACACCTATTCATCAGGCGCGTATTTCTTCTATTTGCTACTTTTAAGAGTAAAATATGAATTAATAATTATTTACTGTGTATTTTAACCCTCAAAATTAATTACTTTTAACGAAATATTTCTTATTCTTTCAGAATGAGAAATAATAGTAGCGAAAACTCATCTTCTCTCTATTATCGAAAACGCACAATTAAATTTACATATTATCTGTAAGTTAATCAAGATTAAGACATAAATTGCTTATGTGATGAGCATCAGACACAATCATTAGAGCAGTATCTACTTACAACTATTGTAAATAATTCCTGTTGGTTTTTATAGTTTTTGAATCACATTAGACGTCGTAATAATTATTGGAAATCGACATTGTTGAATACAGAAGATGAGGTTTTTCAAAGACAATGGTATTAAACATTAGTGGAATGACTGAGAATATAGTATTCTTGATTTGAGTGCAATATATTATTCATTTTTATCAAGCTCAGTTGTAATTCAATTATAAAACTGGCGACATAAATATCACATTTTCTTCTGGAGATCTTCAAGATATTTTTTTAATCCTGAAAATTATTTAATTTAACATTTAAAATTATATCGTAAATAAGTAAGCGAAATACACATTTAATTACGAAAAGTCAATTACTGACGTACACCTAATATAATGTTAGTGAGTGAAAATTTAGACACATACACATGTATCAGCAGCGATGTAGGTCCCACATGGTGTGGAAAAAGTTCCAAGCATGTGTCCGCCCAAAGGCATAGCACAAACTCTTCATCCGGAGGAGAAAAAAGACGTTTTGAGCAACTCTCAAGGCCCCACAGCGTTCAGCGCCGCATCATTTCACCGCGTAAATTAGAGACCGAGGTGCGACTCGGAAAACTCGTCTCGACGAGACTTGCACACAGTGGGCACTAAACTACCAAAACTCGTCAAAATGTGAAGTACTTCGAAAAGGCATAAAATGGACTGTGAAAATTTTGTCTTGAATTTGATGAGTTTACTAATCACCTTCCTGAATTTCGAAGCGTGATAATATTATGTAAATCGTTACGCGCAATATTTATTTAGAAATTGTGCCTTTTCTGTCTCTTAAGCTGATGGGATTTTATTATCACCAGCGATCCAGTTCACTAGAACGAGTGCAAAGAAATGCTATGCATTTTATGACCGCTGGTGTGTGTTTTAAAATGTTTGAACGTAAAATCTAGTTGTTTTAGCAAATACGTATTTTCGTGGCATCAGGAACAGGATTAGGACATAAATGTTTATTTGTCTTATCATTAATCAGTCATTATTAATTGTATAAGAAAAAAGAGAAAACTTTTTTCTGTGAGGATGGTACATAATACACCACGAACAATTACATTAATAATTCAGTACGTATAAATGAATTCGTTGCCAATAAACAGGTTTGTTCAGAATCGATGTGCACAGACCGCAGTACGTCCCACACTTTTCAACTGTTTTTTGGATTATATAAATAAATACGTGTGGGAGAGATACCTCACCACATTCGCAATATCTTTTGTCCTCGTTCACGTAATATTAAACCATTGTACGCGGCCACGGTGGTCGCCAGCAGCGTCGCGACTGTCCCCGATCACCGGCGTCCGGGGAGGGGAGGGGAGAGAGCAAGGAGGAGGTGAGGGGGAGGGGAGGGGGAGGGGGAGAGCGCTTTTGGGGGGGACCAGGAGGCTGCGTCGGCCGCGGGGCAAGGGCGCGCGCGAGTAGTCGGCCGGGGCGACCCGGTAGCAGCGTTTTTTTTTCTCGAATCTGGATTCCCAGGTTAGGCATACCCCATGAGGTGGCGCCTTTGCAGCGGGCGCGACGGCGGGCGGCCAGCGTCGTTGCATGACAGCGCCGCTTCAGTGCACAGCCGCGCGCCCCCACCAAAACAGCCGGCAGTAGCCACCGCCACAGGCAGCCGTCAACACTGTCTCAGCCTCGATGCCTACCACCTCCGGCATGAAATCGCTGCCAAAGTTTGCCGCCAGCAGCCAATCTGGCCATCGCCAAACCGCATCGCACCACCATCTGTGCCACCACCGAACGCTACGCCAACTATCGCCACCGCTACCGATGGGCACCACACCGCCCGGGCTAACCAAACTAATCGCACCGCTACGCCATCGCTACGCCACCGCTACGACGGCCAGCCGTACGCACCGACTACGCCCCGCAACCGCCACGGGCAACCGCACCGCTAAGCACGCTACGCCACGTACGCCACCGGCCACCGCCAGCACCGCTACCGCCACGGCTACCGCCACACGGCCGCCACCGCCACCCGCCACGCCACCGCCACGCAACCTGCACGCCGCTACGCCACGCAACGCCATCGTACCGCCACGTAAGCCACGCCACCGCCACCGTAACCGCACGCCTACTGCCGGCTCGGCACGCTACCGCACGTCTACCAGCCCGCTACCGCAACGCCCGCACCGCTACCGCCACGCTACCGCCACGCCACCGCCACCGGCCACGCCAGCAACGCAAGACGCCACCCGCTAGCGCCACGCGGCCCGCACGCTACCGCCACCGCTACCGCACGCTACCGCACGCTACCCGCCCCCGCTACCGCCGCCAACGCCCGCTACGCACGTACCGCCACCGCCACCGCCACCGTCTACGCCACCCGCTTACACCGCCACCGTACGCACCGCTACGCCCGCTACCGCCCACCGCCAGCACGCCACGCTAACCGCTACCCCGCACCGCTACCCACGCACAGGCACCGCTACGACCGTAACCTGCCACCGCCACCCGCCCACGTACCGCACGCTACCGGCCACCGCCGCCTACCGCACCGCCACCGCACCGAACCGCACCGCTACGACGCAACCGCATCGCTAACCGCACCTACCGCCACCGCACGCTACCAGCACGCTAGCCTGTACGCCGCTACGTGCCCCGCTAACCGCCACCGCTTACCAGCGGCCACCGCCACGCCACGGCACGCACGGCAACCGCCCGCCGCACCGAACCGCATCGTACCGCACCGCTACGCACCGCCCCGCCAACGTACGCCACCGGCTAACCGCCAACCGACGCCACCGCTACGAGCACAGCTTACGCACGCACTGCACGTAACCGCACGTAACCGCCACCCGCCACGCACGCCACCGCACGCAACGCTACGCACCGCAACGGCCATTCGCTACCGCACGTACGCACGCCCGCCACCGCCACGCTACCCCCTCGCACGCCCCCGCAGCCACCGCTACCGGCCACCGCTTACCGACGCTACCACGACCGCTACGCACCGGCTTACCACAACGCTACGCAGCAACCGCCACCGCACCGCTTACGCCACGTACCGCCACCCCGCCCGCGCCACCGCCACCGCCCCGCTACTGCCACCGCTACCGTGCACCGCTACAGCCACGAACCGCCATCCTTCTACGCACGATACCGCCACGCTACTACGCCACCGCTACCGCCACCTGCTACCGCACGCTACGCCACCGCACGCTACCGCCACCGCTGCCGCCGCGCAACACACCGACATGGAGGACGAAATGGACGTGGTCCGGGTGGGCGACTCTTTCGACCGCAGAGAAAGCGACGGAGACGTGCCCCTCGCGTCATGTTCTCGCATGCGTTCGCTGTCCGCTTTAAGCCCGTGGGCAGGTCCGACTGGCAAGTTTGGGTATCGGGTTCAATGCGTAGGAATTTGAGACTCCGGCAATTGCTTTCGCCGTTTTCCCCGTTCTATTCATTTGAATGCTGAATTATTCATAATTTTGGTTGTATAAGAAGAAAATAATAAAGAACAATGATAAGAATACGGTCGGTGGACGGGATGGTTAAGGTAGTAGTGCCCGTATCAAATCTGGACCGAAGGATCGCCCTCCCAGCCAACGACACGGCGTCTCCCGGATAGTCAAGTTTAAAAGTGACATGTCTCCAAAACTCATTTTTTATTCGAATGAATAAATATGTTTATAAATAATATATTTTTATAGAAGAAATAGCATAATGGAAGACCAGGCTATTCTTTATATAAATTACAGTTGTATTGTCTACAATACTGTCGCTGTGTCATTAAAACAGTTTCACGTTTTTGAAATGGCAATTAATCAAATGATTTTTTATTGTGGACACTTTCGTACCAAAAAACCGACGGTAACTGCTATCAATGACAGTGACAGGTTTGGGTTTGCTCATCAGCTGCGCTGCTTTTTTCCCTCGAAATACTGAATCCGTAAAATTTTGTAGTACTATCTGCTGAGGTACTGATAATATTTTAATCGCTTTATATAAAAAGGATGAGAGGATTATAGTAATAATGATAATAATAATAATAATAATCATAATAATAATAATAATAATAATAATATAATATAATAATAATAATAATAATAATAATATATAATAATAATAAAATAATACATAATAATAATAATAATACATTAATAATAATAATAATAATATAATAATAATAATAATAATAAATATATAATAATAATAATATAAATATATAATAATAATAATAATAATAAATAATAATATAATAATATAAGTAAAGTCGGCCGCCGTGGCGAGACGGTTGGCGGCAGCAGTCGTCTGCGCTGAGGAGGCTGCAGGGTTGAGTCTACGTGACTGATCGTATTTGTGATGGTTTTTTCATCCCTCATCATCTCATCTAGCCATAATGCACATCACTTCAAGGAGTTAACAAATTTGTACCTACTGAGGGATACAGCTGAAAAGCTGATCCTGGAAAAAATTATACATGTAATCGTGTAGCGGTGGTCAGTAAATGACATGTACGAGTAATATAATAATTGTTATTACTATTATTATTATTATTATTATAATAAAGGAGGAAATTACAAAAATGCTCTTAAACGTATGAAAAACAAACCGAGCAAGTTCGTTGTGATGCATGAATTGTTAAAGAGGATTTCCTATTAAATAATTCGATGAAGTCCTAAGAAAACAGCACTTGGAGTAAATCCTATAATTGAGTATTTCCTGTTTCGAGTGGAACTTCTTCTCGGAGATGCAACCTCCTCCCTGGCCACCAGAGGGACCGTACGTCTTCCTCTTCTCGCTGCACACCGGGTGGAGGTTGGGTGGGGTGGGGTGGGGTGGGGCGGGGGCTCGGGGCGGGGCGTGGCGTGGCGTGGGTGGCGGGGCGTGGCGTGCGTGGCGGGTGGCGTGGCGGGGCGTGGCGGGGCGGGCGGGCGGGGAGGGAGGGGCGGGGTGGGGAAGGGGGCGGGGTGGGGTGGGGCGGGGCGGCTCGGAAGCGTGGCGGGGCGTGGCGTGGGCGGGGCAGGGCGTGGCCGTGGGCTGGCGGGGCGTGGCGTGGCGGGGCGGGGGGGGAGGGGGCCGGGTGGGAAGGGGCGGGTGGGGTGGGGCGGGGCGTGGCGGGGGTGGCGGGGCGTGGCGGGGTGGGAAGGGGGCGTGGCGGGGCGTGGCGGGGCGTGCGGGGCGTGGCGTGGCGTGGGCGTGGCGTGGCGGCGTGGCGGGGCGTGGCGGGCGTGGCGGGGAGTGCGGGGCTTGGCGGGGCGGGGCGGGGGCGGGACGGGGCGGGGAGGGGAGGGGGCGGGGTGGGAGGGGGCGGAGTGGGGCGGTGCGGTGCGGGGCGGGGCGCCGTAAAGGAAGTCGCGTAGCCTGAGCCGGCCTGACGGGACCAGGCCTCTGCAGTGTCTTCCTTGAGCAGACCTACTCGGAGCACATGCCGGTCTGGCGCCTTCTCTGACCTCGCCACTAAGCGACCTTTCGGTACTTTTTTCCCCTGAATCGGCACAATTAAGCATAAGTTGCTCACATACGTACAGTGAAAGGCAGTGGAGCAGTATTTTATTCGAAGGAGAACGTTGTTCTAAATGGGTCAGAGGATCGTCGGTAGAGATGGCTGGGACGAGAAAGGGGATGATTGGAACGAGAATGAATGTGCCTGTTTATTCCTATACTTACAAATTCACAACGGTCGTTTCTTATTGTACCATACTGCAATTTCAATGCCTATGTAGGTTAGTCCCCCTATGCAGTTCTCTAGCTGATGTCGTTTGGGTGAAGATAGTATTATGGTAGATATGAGCACTCACTGTCTGCTAAAAATATGTAAACTCATCTTTGTCTTTCTTAGATAAATTGGAACCTATTTAGTTCGGAATTATTATTAATTAGAAGGACGTATCTAACCAAAGAGAAAAAAATACATAAAATGAAGATTTCTCTTCCGATAATTTATTATTAATAATTAACGACAAATAAATGCTAAATTCTAATCTATCCACACTAGTAAAAAATCTGGTTATATTATATAATATTGCAATATACGGCGTCAATTAGTCTTTCGTCTTTTATAACTTCTACAGTTCGTACTCTTTACTTGAAATATTTTAACGTACTCAGATATAATGAAAAAATTCTTTAGAATATGTTCCGAATGCCTAATTTAAGGTCAATGTTCATTACTAATGTCATCATAAGCTAATTTTTAATAATTTTTCGGTAAAACACAAGTAATTCAATGTGAACAACCTGGAACCTGGACATATTCTTCCCTAAATGAGGGAAAGATTTTTCTGTTGTTTGTGATCTGAAAGTAAACACACATCTTTTTTTGGTTTGTAGTGGTCTTCAAACGTTTTATAATTTGTTGCTGATTTAGAGAGACTTGTTTGTGCCCAACACATGACTATTCAATTGAAGGAAAAGTCGAACTCCGTGACATATATCTTACTTTTTTAATATTTACTTTCCAACATTTTTTAAAAAGTTTCTTTTTAAAACGATTTTTAGTCTAGAACATTGCAGATAAAAACAAATTATGTTTTACTTCTGCTGTTACTTCGCAGAAAAATCAAACATTGTAAACTCTAAACAAACACTGCTTTTTTCTACTTTTTTAAAGAAACGACTAGTTTGTGGTGTAGAACAAAGTGACATCAATTATTGATAAGTAAGCATTCTCATCGATTTCTTATTCCAAAGTGCATTATTACAAAGAAGGGACAACCCACTTTTGGGCATTGCTTCTGTCTTCGCGAGTTCTTAAACCGGCCCTGGGTGCGTGGCTTTTTAACGCCTTCTGTCAGTTTTCGAAAGTGAGAGTGACGTAAGAGGCAGAGTGGCAAGTGGTAATGCCAGTTAAACTTTGCCTTACACTTTTTTATTTCATGAGCACTCTCTTCCAGTGTCAACCGTTTCGTTACATAATTTACCCAGAAGGGTAATTCTCCAATGTTTCACCACAAACAATGTTAAGGGATACGTGTGATAATGTCGTGTGCCACCTTCGAAGCTGACTAACTTCAGCACCTTCCTAGGGCGGCGCGTCACTTGCAGAACTGTGGTGACTGATATGTTATAAAGATTGATAGGAAGAGAGGTGCTAAGAGAAAGATCTCTCTTTAACCAAGTAATAAATTCTCTCATTTGCTCTCCTCTCTCTTTATCTAAGTAATAAAAGGATGCAATTAGATTGAACTTGATCTTTTCTTAGCAAGCTCCCCACATTTCCTTCAGTTTTTATAAGATACTAGTCACCACAATAAGTATTTGACTCCCTTGACAGCATATGGCGTTCATTTTACAAGTCTTCTAATAATATTGTGGCTGTTGAAATATTTCGTGGAATCTTCGTAATAAGATTCGTTGTTAACAACAATAAATTTCCACTTTTATCAGACTAGGTAAATCCAAATTAAATTTGTTATCCCCATTTCTTTTACTATTAATCTTTTTAACAGCTTGTTCGCTATAAGAAACAGAATTGTACTCGAGAATCAATATTTAAAACATCTTATCATTCTAATACTATAAGTACTTCCAGAAATACAATGGACAATAAATTTAAGTTTTGTAACTATCTCTAAGTTTCTTCTTCTTTACTAATATTATCTTCTTAACTTTACACTTACATACGACATGAGTACCAATACTGAAATTTTTAGGTTATATGATTTTAATATGTGAGTGACTGCAGTATTGAGGACATTATGCAAATGTATTTCTACTAAAATCATTTTAAAAAACGCATCGCAGAATACTGATAATTCTCACATGCAGCTTTACTTGTTCAAGCGACTAAGTCACATATGTGCTTTTCTCTTTTCCTTGTAATTAAAATTCAATGTCTGTGATTTAGAATAATCTGGAATATCTTTCTTTGCGTCAGCAAGTAGCAATCTTTAACTTTAATTTCTGTATCGAAAAGAGACGCATCGACTAAAATTGATATTAACATGATACAAAGAAACTTGCTTTCAGTTAATATTAGTTCCTGATCCATGAAGTGAAGCTGCGTAATTAAACTATTTGGATGTCATCGACTAACCTAAAAACTTGATGAATGTATGAATAATTATTGTATGTGCATTTTCTTTAACATCAAATACGTGATTTGTTGGTTTCGTTGTACAATGTGTTCAATAACGCTAAAAAACAAGGCATACACTATTATTTTCATATTTAGTGTTAGTAGGTAGTCAGTCGACTTTCTCTTGGATGTTACAAGAAAATCAAGTTGAAGAGGGCGATGTAGACGTTTTACATCTTCCTGTTGAATTTAATTAAAGGTTAGGTGTGAGGAAATTTGTACTTGTTCGTGTAATCGGAAATGTTTGTATATTACGTTAATTCGTACATGACTTAAGTGAGATGTATATTAATTTTGCTTGTCATGGAAATTTATTTTTTGCTCATCATTCCTACTATCTTTCAATTTAACCTTTTCTAGTAGTTCATTTATCTTTTCGATCTTGAATGTACAAAACGTTAATTCAAAATAATAAAACGTGTAAATTCGAAATATTATCGAGGCAATATTTGTCAATTGAAGAAAATTTGATCAACATTTTCACAACTTTCTCTTCTGTTAAGTAGTCTTTAATTCTATTAGCATAAGTCTAGCAGATTTGTGGGTTTTAATTTTTTAATATTCCCTTTTGACGTTGACTCGGTGACTTAGCTGGTTCATTTAATACCAAAAACCTGTTTTTTGAGATTAACGTCCATTACATATGAGGTAAATTGAATTCGATGGCACTGAATGTCAATGTTTGATCCTGATACACATGCAAACATGAACGACAACCTTAATTTTTCGCCAACGTCTCTCCCTCTTGAAATGATTTTAGGAGACTTTCTCTTCATTTCTTTATTTCTGCTGTCGTTGGGTGACTTCCTTTTGCTTCTTCACTACAGCAAAGCAAAAGCGAGTTCTACGAATCATTTCTAAGAGTCGCATGAGTCGAACGTGTTCTCTGCATTATGTGCAACGGTTAATTTAATCGTGGGTTGAAAAATGTTGTTGGTATAATCGAAAGTACCCGGCCTGGAAATTTAACCTAGTTTGCCATGTGTGGGAAGGCGCAGTCTCTGAAGACTCTATGCAGTTTCTTAGTGTACGGGGTAATTGTACCTTCATGAAATACTGAGTATAGGAAAAAGAGAGGGAGCATCTTTTGAATTTTTTGTTGCAAACTGTTGTTTCGTAATTAATATATTAATTTGTATTAAATATTTTATTAATTTTGGCATCGTCAAGTATAGAAATAGAAAATTATTAACACTATTATTATTATTATTATTATTATTATTATTACATTTGTCAATAATTTTCTATGATTTTCGTAGGAAAAAATCTTCAAATCATTTGCAATAAAAAAAACTTTCTTTACTTATTAAATTGAATATAGGAATTGTCTACAAAAAGAAAAAACCCTTCTTTAAATCATAAAAAAATATATAAGAAACTATAAATTTTTCAGGATGAAGAAAATGTTTCGATAAAAAGGGTCAGTTAAAAGTAGTATTTGTATTTGGGCATGATTTGAAATAGATGCGCTATTACAAGAGAAATTTCAGATAAATTAAAACGCTCCTCTGCAAATGTTTATAATATATCTTTTGCGATGGGAAAGAGGTATCCAAGAAGAATATAGTAAGAAAGATATATTTTCCAGTTTATACAGCAGATTAACAGTAGTGGGGAATGTATGCTTTGATTTAACTACCGATGATTTTTATAGTTGTAAAACTATCAATTTTTTTCTGATTTTTTTAAAGCCTTTGAATATTATGATATATATTTTCAGTATCTTCATATTTGAGGGAAAAATTGAACAGACGTTTGTAATTACTAAAATATTAGTAAATTTTCATGATTTGTTTGAATGTTAACATCATTACTTTAAAACGCTCTTACACTGTTAACACTCGTCGTATAAGGCAATTAGTCCCGTAAGAGTTGTACATGTTGTTGCTTGGGAGGTGGGGGTACACTTGCACCGCTGGATGGTGAGAGGAACCACACCGTCCTACTATTGGCGGTTAAGGGTGGGTAGTTGGGTTTTCCCCATCCAGGTATCTACCAACAGCGGAGCATCGCCTCAGTTGGGACAAACTCTAAGCTCTAGACCGCTCTTTCCGCATGTGTGGCGGTGTAGGGCGTGTAAGTATGTATGTAAGTAGGGTAGGATAGGTCAAGGAATGGGAAGGAATGATCTTGCGCGGTCCGTGGCCCGTTTGTAAGGATATTGCTCCGGCATTCGCCTGGTTTTGATCGTAGAAATCACGGAAAACTACCGATCAGAGCTGCCAGCCGCTAAAATTCTCCACCAGATAGCGCCTGAATTCGACTTAGCTGACAAGCTTCAGAGGCAGAACTGCTTCCAGACAGAGACAGAATTCGGCCTAGTTATCCAGCTAATGTCTAAAATCCTGCCACCGGCGGGACCCGAACCTAGAACCTCCCGGTCAGAGGCCCTGCGGTGAAGTCATCAGCCAATAATGTTATCACCGCATTTATATATGATGATCGTAATAATTCTGTTAAGCAAGAAAGTTAATAAAAAAATTCCTCCTTTTTGCTGGGTGATGCATCAGGTACTAGTTTATGTAAGAATCGTATCAGATACATGATGACCTCACCTTTCATTTCTCATCCACTCGCTGAACCACTAGAAACTTACGGATACGGTAAGTTCTAACTCGAGAAAGACATAATATTTCGAAATTACTTTGGAAACTTTTTTCAAATAAGCCAATTGTTCTCTCGTGATTTTCGTCAAAATGGTCGTAAGTTCTTCTTTAACACTTTTATCAAAGTTACGCTTTTTTCTTATAGCATTCTTACTTCATTTTGACTTGCAGCATAAAATGTAAATAATGATTTTAGTTACCTGCTTCTAACGATGCCCTTTCATTGTGCTAAATAATTATTTTCTCCGAAGTAGATTAGAAAAGTCGTGACTGTAAGAGTAATTCTTACTCAGGCGCTCGGACGATTACGTTTACAAATGGCAGATTCGCGGTGAAACATCTCCGCGAGTAGGTCAGTTTGTTCCGATCACAACGCCCGGTCAACGCACGGTCAACGCACGCATGTGCACGTGCTTCGAGTAGTTCGATGTCGAGTGTATCGAGAAACGATCGATCTCGTTAATCGTGTTTAAAAGTATACCCGTCAGGTGACTCTGAATACAAAGCGAGTCATCAGTATCGCTCAAGAATAAAAGTGCCGGTTTTGGTTACTCAGGGATTTTGAGATAAGTACGCTGACTCGGAAGTCGCAAGTTCGAGTTCTTTGTGAGGTATGGTGATTGTGGCGTCTTTGGGTTTCCTGCACCACCAGGTATCACATCTGAATATCACCTAATCCATAATAATTCACCAGCCGCCATCATTAACCCCCCATAATCATCCTACTATCCTTCTTCAACTCTCTGATTATTTACCAACGGCATAAATTCACACGCGTCCTTCTTCGTCATCGTGTGTCACTCATCATCAGACTGAGAAAATTTCTATTGGGAACTCGCTCACATGAGGCACGTCTGGGTCCCTGTTTTGGGGGCGTGGCTTACGCGACCGTTGCATGTCAACGTTTGGGTCAAGGGCGCACACCGGTTCGATCGCACCCTCCGCCTCCGGAAGTGTCGCGCACGCCCGCCCGCGTGGTCAAACGGCCGAAACAACTTCCGGGGTATACCGCTGACCGCGACACACCCCCTGTCAAGACCGCATTCACGAACGCGTCTTTCAAACATCCGGTTATGATGTTTTCTCCCTGCAACCGGCCACGAGACGTTACGACGCTATGATTTCAAAGCTGGGTGGACATTAGGTGCCAACATGTGAAGTTTTGAGGGAGAGCTTGTGGCTATACATCCACTGTTTGCATTCTACTGGAAAGTGATTGTATATTCACGAAAACTCTTTGAATAAGAATACATTTAGGTTTTACATGTCAGTTTCTTGCTTGAGTTAAATGCAGAGGAGTTATGTGAATACTCTTTAACATCTATTAATGCCAAAGCCCGGTCGCTGGTGTTGTACACTAATTACAGTAATTTGTAAATTTTTAGTTGAAATATTGAAATCCACATTTTAAAAACCTCTCTTAACATTGAATATATATATATGTTCACGAACATTTTTATTACTTAATTATTTTCAAACGGGAAAAAAAGTTTTTATTACTTTGAGATTTGAGTACCTATTCTTTGAATTCGAAGATTTATTATGAATTCTGTGAAAAGAACGTAATGCAAAGTTACTTTACTTACGTCTTAAAAATTTTAAATTCATCATATAAGAATCATTATAGCGCAAACTATTCTTTATTTCTCATTTACTGCATATGACACGTACCTATACAGTCACTCCGAGGCGAAATACATAATGACGTTTCGAAACTTGAGCAATTTCCACGAACCACGGGTCCCTATGAAGAGGGCAGTGGCTCTTAAGTGAAGAGTAACGACCTGCAAACATGCAATATTTGCGATCCATATTTACTCCCAGCGCCAACGAACCATTACACGATTTCTCGAGCCTCAAATCCGGTTGGCTCTTCCAACATTTTTCCCGACCTTCTTTCGTAGACTAACATTTTGCGGTTACAGAATTATTCTTCGTCGTGGCGTTTCTCGTTTTCAATCCGACGTCTGCAGAGCTGCGTTGCGAGAAGTCCACTTACACCTTGGGAGAATAGGGCGCGCGAGGGCAGGCTGCCCCGGGGGAGGATAAGGCGAAATCGCTCGAAAGAACGATGGAGTCCGGCGCAACTTTCAGTGCGGTCCAGGGACAGGTTTTTGTTTTCGCCGCGGGCGCTGCACGAACTTAAGTGCGTGATGTAATTAGGGGACATCTGCCGCCCGCGAGTGCGCCGTCGCTGGTAGTTCGCTTGCTCTCCCAGGCGCGCGCTGCCTGCCATGCTGCCAGTGGAGACTCCTCGGAAGTTGGCCCCGTTTCTTGGTAATGAATCTCGTTTTCAGTGATTTTATTAATTCATTTATTTGTTTGTTTATTTATGTCAAAAACAGTTAAAAACTGTGTGGACATTTCATAAGTAATAGTCTTTTCAATGCCGGTGCTAAATAGTTTTAGTTTCAGTGGCATTGGAGGAGGCATTGAAAAGAGTTGCACACATCCCGAGTAACCTCAGAAAGATAAATGTTCAAAAAGGAAGAGAGGTAAATGGTTATTTTAATTTTTTGCAACCTAAGGAATCACAAACTGAAGTGATCCCAAATTAGCGAAATATGTATCATTAGTTATTAAATGCAATGAGTAGTTTTGAAGAGTATGAAAAAAATTCCTAATATTCACCGTAGAACTGACCTAATTTCGCAATATTTCTTAGACTCAGCTTTAAAACGGTAGCCTTAAAGACTCTAAATGTCGGCAATGTACGTACGTGTTTTAATAGAGCAACTTTTCCAGTTACATTCCTACAATTTATGATAAAGATAAAATAATATAAAGTTTAAGCATGGTTGTATTTTCAGCATTGAGTAAATTATTTTTCCCTTCCATAACGTTTCTGCATTCTTTTGTAAAGGAGAGTTTCTATTTTTATTTTTAGTAACATCAAAATTATTAATTAAACTACCTAACACCAATTTTGTTACATCCATTTATTAATAAGAAAATAATAGAATTGTTTTGGACACATATATTGAGAGACAAGTAAATTTTCTTGAATAAGATAAAACTGAAGATATAAAAAGTAGGTTCAGGAGTTATACTTCATTAATTGAAACAAAAAGTATGAAATTCGTATGGAGACTTGCAGAAAATTGTATTAAAATGCCAAAAATTGCATTTCACAAGGTGTATGGAAAGCTTCGCTGATACCCGTTGAGGGGTATGTTTAAAAATTATTATTATTATTATTATTATTATTATTATTATTAACAACCCACTTCATCGAACACGATATTTCTTCATCGCGCATCTTGCTTAATTATTTCTAACTGTGATGGACGTTCTGTTTATCATCCCAAGAAATTAGCCCCTCCCAATCGCTTTCTCAGCATAATGAATTTGAACAAAACGCGTTCTCGAGATCGCTCGCTTCGATTGCCCAAAACGGAATCGGCCGCGACTCCCTCCCGCGCTGGAACCCCCCTCGCGAGCGCTCAGCCAACCAGTTGCCCCGGAAGAGTCGCACCCAGGACCTGGACTCGAGATCGCCCGAATCATTTCGCTCGCCTTTCTTCGGTCGCGCGCACAGACCTTCACTGCGGAGGCTCTCGTCAGACCGGACGATGGCATTCTAGTACGCGAGATGACTTGATTGTTAGGATCCAGTAGCCGGCTGCGAGTTCGGCGAAGCGGTCCAGGAAAGCGGGAAGCTCAGTGCGTCCTGATAGTCATAATGAGGGTAATCATTTTATCGATCGTCTTAATCTCTTAACACCTTCCTTTTAACTTAGCATCCATTTGAACAGTAACTGCCTCAGTCATTTAACGAATCGCTTTAATAGCCGCAAGAATAACGATTCGTTGGTTTCTCAAGAAAAAATGGCGTGAATAAAAAATGGTAGATTTTGAATTAAGTGAAATAAGTTAATAAGTAAAATAATTTTGAAATAATTGAAAACGATGCTCTAATTTTACTAGTAAAAAATTTCCCCAAGATAGTTCTTAAGGCAGGCGGTTTAGATAAATCACTTTCCTTGTGCACCGAATGAATATCATCAGAATGAAGGACAGGAATGAATATGAATTTATTTTGTAAACTGTATAGAGAAAAAAGTATCAAACGCACTCCAAGTGTTTACGAATGCTAATAATTTTCCTACCAAATGATAACTGTCCCTAACCACAAGGATTACGATGTTCATTGTGAGAGATTTACGATCTTACTCTTTTAGCCCTTTCCATTAGCCTTAGAAATTTTTGCAGGAAGTGTCCTTATGCTTTTCGTTGATTACACATGCAAATTGAAATACCCTTACCCCAAATATTAATTTGTATTGTTAACTTCACAGCAAAATAACAGACACAATACAAAATTCTTAAACTCTTTAAAAACTCTTATAGTAATTTCTTATCAAATAGAAAGTGAAAAGAAATGATAGACACAAGTTGATATCCATATTATGAATAACCATTAAGAACTACGCAAGTACTCAAACAAATTATTATAAATACTCTTTATATACTTACTGGGCGTATTCTACAATGAAGATACTCTTTTCTTGAGGGACATAAAGCAGAATCCAAAAAGAAATCTTGTACTTTCTGTATTCCTGGATCTTTTTATTTTTTTCATCGCTTTACACCTTTTACAGGGCAGTTTTTCTAGACGTTTCTATTTGTGAATAAAATTATGGCGTGTGATATAACTAAAACGTTTTTACAATAACAATCGTATTCATAATTACTACAGAGCCGTTCTTATGTTCCATACTGAATGTGTATTTTGTTTTTGGTATAGAAAACTTACGTTTTTTCTTCACAACTTTTATTAATAAGAAACTTTCATTTCTTTTCAACTATTAAAGAAAAATCTCTGCATAAAAAGGTTATCTACTGGAAAAGAAAGCTGAATATGCGGAAAGTGGCATTTGGAATATATTTTACAGACATAAGTAGAGCAAGAGCGGTCCAAATGCATAGCTTTACGGGATGCATGAATGTCGGAATATAAGTGAAGGTCCTGTGAGTCCTGTTCAGTGACCGGGTGCCACAGTTGCACCCGCTTCCTGCCCCGAGATGATAAAAACGTCACACTTTACCGGGTGGTGAACAAACTCACCCGCTCGACTCTGGAAAGAGAAACCTCACAATCTTGCACGTGCTGAAAGAGCACAATATTATTTTTGACACTAAGAAGCTTTTTTTCTTTGGCTTTTGTAGGTCTAACAATTGGTTTTTCTAAATATTATCTTAGAAAAAAATAGAAATGATACATTTACTACAAATTTTACTAGTTTCGATCCCAAATACTATTATCACATGAACTCGGTATTATTATAATACATTATTATAATATATTATAATACTACTTCAACATGCAAATGTGTTTTCAACTTGAGAAAACTCTTGCCGCTGTTGGTAGTCAAACCAAGGTTTTAACCCCATTCACGTTTACGCATCACATATTACTCATTTACTTCCGTATCACAAGCCCTAGAGGTTAAACAATCTGCTCGACGCTTTAAATAGATATTAGGACACTTGCAATTGCAATTTTTTTAAATTCTAAATTGTTAGAACATATTTCATAAAGGGGAGAGTGTACCATGTCACCCATGTTAAACTTGCTATAATTGATGTACCTTTTTGAGTAAATGGTAAAATAGAAAATTTTGATATTTCATACACTTGCAGTTAAAACCTTTGTTATTATTTTGATATTTTTTGAGTTAATTAACAATAATTATTTTTTTCAATTATCTCTTTCCACTGCTGCATCACAGCACTTTTCGACGTAAATATTAGCAGATGAAAAAGTCAAAACTACCTATATTTACTTGGCTGTCCGGGTGACGCCGCGGCCATGGCGAAGGTGTCGACGTTTCGGTCGCCATTCTGCGACCTTCCTCAGGGCGTAATGAATCACAGCCAAGTAAATACTGACTCCGGCCGCGGAAGCCTACACTTTCATAAAAACTACCTCTTTGCTATATTTTTTAACACTACGTTCTTCTGTTGATAAGTTCACTCCTCTAAATATTTCTATGCTGATTCTTGCCTCTGACGTAGATTTACATTCCTGTCGGAATTCTGCTCTGCACTCGCATTCCAGATCGCCTTCCTCCTTTGTACGCCGGCGATGGACCTTTCTATGTCGAACGGTCAGCACTCTTCGTGGCGTATTACAGCAAGACCGAATGGGCGCGGTGTCGCCGCCCTTCGCACCGCCACCACACGCGCCCAGCGCACTCGCTCCGCGGCGGACGATGTGGACGCCCCGCGTTATTGCAGATAGCTCACGCGGTTCTTCGTTATGTCCGTGTGTTCTTGAAATCCGCAAACAGCCAACCTCGAGTGGCCGGGACGTCCTAAGAGTCGAGTCTCGAGGTTGGCAAATTTTCGACATTAACGAGGACGAAATCAGCTGCTATCTGGAGGGGAATTATAGCGGCCGGCAACTCTGATCGGTAGTTTTCCCTTGTTTCTCCGATCAATGACATGCGATTGCTGGAGTAGTACCTTAAAAAATGGGTCACGAACCGCGCACGATCTTTCTGTTTACATCCTTGATCCCTCCTCTCTCCTTACACTTATATGCACCACACATGCGGGTGACCAATCGGGAGGAGGGGCGATGCACTGGTGGTGGAGACACCTGGATAGAGAAAAGCCGAGGTGTAAGTCTGTAACTGTTTGGCAGTCCGGGAGAAGCCGGGTCCTAGGCACAGATGCCAACGTTTCGGCCGTCATGCTGCGACCGGTCACTTTCACTCGACCTGTAGGTCGGTTCTCGCGTTTCCATGGGGAAGGAACAACGTCACCTCCCGAAACACAACATGCACTACATCATCGGGACTGGTGACCTGAGCAGTTGACGATCCCAAAGTAAAAATAATGAATCAAGGCGAAGGAGGCAATTTTTTCCGCTTGGCCGAAAGTTTGTGTGTTTTTTCATGTTGGAGTTCGCTCGTATTTCGCGTTTTGCTATGTATAAGTGACTGGCGTAGGTTCGCGTCTGATCTTAGTCAATAACCAAATCGGTATTTGTTTTGCACTACGCCCTCAGAATGTCAGAGGTGCTTGTCTTCTTTGTCCTATAGTGAGGACGTGTCGAGCTAATTGTTTGAGCGTTGCCGGAGCTTCGTCGGTTTGAAAGGCTTGATAGGCTTCGTTAAATGAAAGCCGTCTCAAGCATTGAGCGAAGGACTGGGTATTAAGTTCCTTCCTCACTTCTTTCAACCGTTCCCGAAACGGAGGGCGTGCTATAAAACTTTGCTCTGCACTAGCGGAGAGGGCCTGCCGTCCCGTCCACTTTCAACGCTCCGCAGTCGCGGTGACCCCCGCGGACGCCGCGCCTGCGCAGCGGAGCTCGAACTCGGGGCCGCAAGCGCGGGTTCAGCGTTTGCTTCGCCGGACTGGCGAGTTCCGTTAACTGCGCTTGGGCGTCGCGGCGCGCGCGTCCTCGACCCCATGACCCTGAAAGCGACCGGCGGCGCCCGCGCGCTCCCAGGCCCTCCCAGGCGCCCGGAGCAACAACGTCGCAATGGTAAACGTGCGCTGGAAAAGGCTGTTGTGAATGCGACTGAAATTGCGCAAACATGCATGAGTATATACGTAGGTGTAAATTACGAATTGTTACGTGTCGGAAAAATACGTGTGCTCATGTAGGTCGTATATATTTATCTTTATAAATAATAATAATAATAATAATAATAATAAGAGATAATGCTCATATTTAGGTAATAATAATAATAATAATAATAATAATAATAATAATAATAATAATAATAATAATAATAA
>BOPP01000080.1:4315076-4325671 GCA_017312745.1 Gryllus bimaculatus
GCGTGGGCGTGGGCGTGGGCGTGGGCGACGCGCACTCGCCTTGAGGTAGCCGTCGAGCGCTATGCCGTAGCGGTCCTTGTTGCTGGAGGCGAGGGGCACCAGGTAGAAGACCTTGCTGAAGGAGGCGCCTGGGGTGATGGGGCAGCCCTCGCGGGTCTCCATGCCGGCCACGTGACGCGAGTACTGCGCGTTCACCATCGTCACCTCGCAGTGCTGCACCACGTACACCTGCGCACGCAAAACGCGCAAGTCCAGTCAGAAATATGGCGCAAAGCGTGTCGTGTCGTTGGGCAAAAATATGATGATGGGAAACACTCGTCGAGAGTGGCAGTACGTCTGATTCTGTAAAGTGGTATGCCTTTAGACGCAGATCAGAACAGCTCTCAAGTTCGAAGGTAATAATTTGGTATCGTTCTTGAATTAAGTTGTCATTAAATGCTATTTATAAATTTAATGCGTATTTTATATGAAACAATTGGTGAACCAATTTCGAAGAAATAATATCACTAAATGTTTAACGAGCAAAAGATGTGTGTTTCACAGCCATGTGAAAATAGAAATGGGAAACGATTAAAATATTGAGTATGAAATGTTCGTCGATAAATATTTTTAACTAAAAGAGTGGGTAACAACTGTCTTCTGTGAACTCTGGCATCGCAAAATAGATAATTAATATTAAAAATAATTGAAGTGCGACCCTTGTTAAAACAAGTGATATCAAATGCAACAATGAATCGAAATAAACGCCGCCAAACACTCGTATAATGACTGTAATAATACTTCAAACAGAAAGTTTTCAAACCTTCAAAACGAATCATTTCCCTTCAAATTCCTTTTTAAAATCCTAAATAATCGTTGAGTTCTAAATACTCGTATCCTAAATCCCAAATAATCGTCTTTTGATTCTACTACTGTCGTAAAGCTACGACAAGCTGTGTGCCTTCGCAACCCGTTTGAGCCTGCAAAACCAATTTTTTTTGGAAGCAACTTGTATAAATCTAACTCGTGAGGAGGCAATTATAGTTTATATAAATGTGATCCGAAGCTGCAAGGGCCACCTTGGTCACGTGACAGGCGCTGAGGTCGCTTCCGACATAGCATCGCCAGGGGCTTCTGTCTGAAGTCCACCCCTCCCCCTGCACGCTCCCTGCGCTGGTCTGGCTTCTGCCCTAAGGCGATGAAGAAGCCTCATGCACGGGCATTTTAGCTCTGGCTCCGTAAGAGGATAACAGAAATGCGGGGCGGGCGAGAAACAACGACCGCGCTGCTGCCTTATTAGGGAAGCTTGCACGCACCTGAGTTCTGCTACTTCCTGATTTTCCTCTTAAAAGAGCCGCACACCCACTTTCATTTCCCTTTTTATTTTGATTGCCGAAGATGCAAATATTTCAAACTATTCCCATTAAACGTTTATAAAACTAACATATATTTTAACACCAACATAGTCAATTCTGTGTCATTTATTGACCAATTGCGTAACTTTTGTTACTTTACATTCGTCTAAAATGAGGCATTAATGAGTACTTGTAATGTAATGAGACTTGCTGAGGGTACAAATTATGAAATCTTGCGTCGAAAAATAAGTTCATATTTTGAGATCGTTTAATAATATCTAATTGAAGTTGTGCGCAAGTTATTTTTTTATATGCAAAATGTCTTTGGGGCATGAAGAAATCTTTTTAATATAGAAAATATTTTGGAATCGGTACCAGAAAAGCATGCTCATCAATCTGGCTTGTAGATTAACGATAGTTGTGAAGAAGAGAGCACTTTATAGCGTATAGATACGTTTTCAATTATTGGTATTCTGTTCCTGACATTTGCCTCTCATGAAAATCTCTCTTCTAAAGGAAACAACTACAGTAAACAGACAAAAGAAACACGATGCAAGGAATCTATAGAACGTGTTCAAAGGGTTTATTGAGGACGATGTCGCGATATTTTTGTCATGTCATGTCATGCAAGAGTGAAGGGAGTAGAAATTTACGAGAAACTTGACAGCGCGACAGAGTTGACTAATGAACGAAACTTGCAGAAATCTGCATTGCATCATTGCGATTCAGTTTAGAGACTATGCCGAGACTTCGTAATAAATGTTCATTCTAGATAGCTTCTAATTTTCACATTTGTCTCGATGACGATAAAGTGAAAAAGTTCGGCTTCAGCAGCGTTTCCGCATTATTACACATTTATCTCATTGTAATAACCACTTACTACTAGGTTTGTGATTTTTTTTGACAAATGTTTTATGATTTTTATATTCACTTATTAATTTGCCGTATTACTGATTTTGAACAATATGAGTTTAAATTTAATGTGACATTTAGAAGAGAAGAACTACGTCTCCGTTCAAACTATTTACAATACACGCCATTCCCCCTTTAGATCTCAGATTCTTAAACTAACATAAAAAATTAATATTTTCACAAACTAAAGACTCCGAAATATATCAAAACCCTGGTACACCCTTAATCTGTACCTGAGTAATTACGTTCAATACAACCTACCAACGTGCGTACCAAAAATGGACATCTAAGTGGTTATCCTTTAGCAATTTAAAAAGTGTACTCTCAATAAACCAATATAATTAAAGATATTTTTTTTATTCCGTCATAATTATTAGCTCAATGCATCTGGTATCCCACATGATTAACAAGCATTTTGCGTGCAGTGGAAAACAATACAATAGAAAACTCTCATTACGTTTATTTTATGTATCAAACTGAATGTTGTATAATTCAGCTGCTAAAGATCCAAAGATCAAAGCGCGATAATCAACAAAATATTTACGCTGCCGTTTAATAGTACGGTGACTCACAAAACAATCACGACCAAGGCTCACGCTAAGTGCTCTGGTATCTGCAACCATCAACGAAGAAGCTGGAGCTACGCACCTTGATGTTGCGGACGGACTTGCGGGAGTTGTTGGTGATGATGACGTTGGCGCCGACTTTCTCGCCGTGGTAGTAGATCTCGCGGTCCAGCGTCACCTCCAGGTTGAGTTTGCCTTGCGAGAACGTGAAGCCCTTGCTGATGAGGGAGCTGGGCAGGCGGATGCCTCGGGTCGGCGGGGCGTATTGCAGCTGCAGCAGACCAATCAGATGCACGAATTACGTACTGCCATACGGGACTTAGTCGCTCTTATTGGAGATGTCGCTGATGTGAGAAAGCGCATGTAATAGTTTCATGATGTCATGTAATAGATTATGAAGGAGGATGAGAATGGTTGGGATGGAAAGTTTGTTGTAATAATATAAGGCCCACTTTAAATGAGCAATGAACCTCACTGGATAGATTTGAACATTATCTTGCGTCAACAGGACTAGAGAGTCAAATTGTTCATTTACAAACCTCAGGCCCATTACGGTGTACTAGAATGAGGTAACCTCATTGTGAACATTTCTTACTGTATAATCTAACTTAAACATCGCTCAAATGCGACTGAAAAGACGCAACAATACTGAAATATTGCATGCACCAAACTCCAAAATTCCTCGTTTTGATTTTATTTCATTTATGAAAAATGGCTGATTCGACCAACAACGAGCTAAATTGTCATTTTTGCCTCACTCCTTTAATGCATCGACTTTCCATTGTTTCGTATTCGACATGCCTAAACGTCTTCGCGTATCAATTATTTATGATGCTGATTATGCTTCGAGAAACGGTAAACAAGGAAAGCTCTTCGGAATGAGACTGACCCGTATCTGCTCTCGCGTACGAGAAAGCCCAGGCACACTCGAGGCGTGAAGCGCCGTTTGCAGGAGCAACGCTCTTTTCCAGATCCTGGAGACGCGACGAAAGCGCGGGCGCGAGCGAACGAAAGCGAAAGAACGAAGCTCCGGGTGCGTCACACGACGCTTTTCTCCGGCGCTGATGCGTCTGCGGAGGGCAACGACTTCGTGTTTTAAATGTTTACGAAAGGAGAACTTTCAAAACACCGGTTTCGTGCTTTTGATTAGGATTTCGTGCTCCTAATATGATTTCGTGCTTGTTCTCTTAGGAATGTTCATTTTCTCAAATGTTGCGTCAAAGGATTTCTTTCCGTGTAATTCAAAATTAAATTGGTTTTCTTGGTACACTACCTTTCTATTTACCTTCAGTTGGAAAACGATATATTGAAAATTGTATTATGGCTTATTGAAGAACTGTCTCAATAAAGCAGAATTGAGAGAAATCACGGGAACTTATGTTGTTGGCTCATTTCGCCTCCGCTTTCCTCTGACAAATGTCTACAATAATGAAAATTATTCTAGTTTTGTCATGTTAATGCAATTTATATTTAATGTGTTTCTCGAAGTCGCAAACATACTTCTCCATTATATTTAGCTGAATTCTATGACACAACGAAAATATATGTATTCTTGAGAAGGCTATGAAATGTTCATTTGTGAGTGTGTGAATTATGAGATAAATCTTAATTATTGGTTACTTTGTCTAATGCAACCGTGGGCATGCAGCTTTGTTAAAATTCGAACATTATTAGTAGAAAGCTTAAACATTTCCATAATTCAGCGACTATTGAGCTTCCTGTGTCTGTGTACTCACTCTCATGTATTTAACGCGCGCATTCCTACGTAAGCGCATATTTGTGATATGTATTTCCAACTCGTTTTGCTGCCTACTTCTGCATGCACACTGCAGCTTCCTCGCGGGATCGTTCGACCGACTGCGAGGGGCCTAGCGGAAGTCGGTAGATGGCGCGGCGTCGTGCCTTGCGCGCGCAGATGCGACGCGACGCGATGCGACGCGATGCGACGCGTCTCGGCGTCTCGCGTCGAACGCAAACGTTTGGAAAGCTTTCCAACGACCCTTGGCCCACTCGGCACCCGAGGCGTGTGACTCCACGCCTCGCGAAGCCGCGCCGGCTCAGTCGCGAAGAATGTGCACATTGTCCCGACGCAGATTCTTTGGCAGTTCACGATACAACTTGGGCAGTCAAAGCAGATCTTCGTCGCCTCGGAACTTGAGAGTGCGTCGGTTACGAGTGCATTACACTTGATCGCCAAACAATCATTATGCAATATTCACAAGAAATTACGAATTTTTTTCACAGGAAAAATATTATAAAAACAATTTGTTTTGATTGACTGAACGATAAATACGTCGAAATGTTTGCCCAGTATCTACTTTTATGACTGCCATATTCTTTATTGCTCGATCCTGAAAGTGGTTAAGGAAACATGCTATAATCATAGAGAGCTAACAAACCTATCAAAATGATGTTATGTACTCCATCGCGACGGCGGAGAAAAATCTTTCGAATTTAGATCGTAAGTTGTGGACTATGGTAATGGTAGCATTCAGAGATGGAAAGCCAGCTGGATGGATGGGAAAACGGTATGTTTTATCATGATTTCCGTGATGAGTCGGTGTTCCATTATCTGATGTGTATAAACTGGATTCATTGTGGTGATAATGTGAATGATCATGGACCAATAGTGGAACGAGATAGCGGAGAAAAGAGAGAACCCCTAAAAAACAGCCGCTTACCCACTTTTCCCGCCACAATTTCCATGTGTAGTGGCCGGAATTTGAATCCTGATACCCTGTGAATTCCTACGCTACGACTCGCCAGAGGGAGTGTGGTCAGACAGACAATGTTGAGGGTAACCGAAACCAATTGGGAAAGATTCATTGTCAAACGTTCAGAGGTGATTGTCCCAAACAGTGTGATAAACCAGGCACTATTGTAATGTCCGCCCTGCGTACTGCTCTGAAAGAGTGTGAGTGTCCGCGCTGCGTACTGTCCTGAAACAGCGTGCGTGTGCACCCTGCGTACTGCTCTGAAATAGCGGGAGTGTCCGCCCTACGTACTTCTCTGTAACAACGCGCGTGTGCACCCTGCGTACTGCTCTGAAATAGCGGGAGTGTCCGCCCTGCGTACTTCTCTGTAACAACGCGCGTGTGCGCCCTGCGTACTGCTCTGAAATAGCGTGAGTGTCCGCCCTGCGTACTGCTCTGAAACAGCGTGCATGTTCGCCCTTCGTACTGCTCTGAAACAGCGTGCATGTGCGCCCTGCGTACTGCCCTGAAATATCGTGCGTATCCGCCCTACGTAGCGTGCGTGTGCGCCCTGCGTACTGCTCTGAAACAGCGTGCATGTTCGCCCCCCCCCATGCGTACTGCTCTGAAACAGCGTGAGTGTCCGCCCTGAGTACTGCTCTGAAACAGCGCGCGTGGCTGCGTACCTTCTTGATGGCGAGCGCGATGGAGGAGCGCTTGTGCACGCGGTCGTCCTCGCCCTCGGCGACGAACGTCTTGACGCAGTACTCGACGCCCAGGGGCTTGCCGGTGTCGGACTCGCCCGGCTGCAGCGTGACGGAGCAGGGCGCGTTCTGCGGGAAGTGGAAGGTGAACGGGAAGGCGTTCGGCCCCAGCTTCTTCATCAGCTTCTCCTGCAACAGCGGCGACAGACGGCGCCTCGCGTCAGCCACGCCTCCTCGGGCGCGGGCGCCGGTTCGAGCCTCGCTTAAGAGTTTAAAAAAATATGTGTGACGTACTATAGGGTGAATAACATTCTGTGCAAGTTATTTAAAATTCTGGAACCCATATCCTAACCCATATACAAGTTAAATGCCGAATACAGATCAAAATAAGCAATTTTGGCAAGAATTTATACGAAAAATTCTCTACAGTGTAATAAAAACAATTCGCAAAGGAAAATCAGCAATATATGTTTGCTTCTATCCATCACCGTGCCCTTCCCTTCGTGAAGGAATCGATTACCTGCCGTTAGAACATGGAGAACGATAACTCGGATCTTACTCACAGGACTCTATAACGGCGTGCACGGATAGTGAAGATGCAGCGATAGTGAAGTGGTAGCAAAGGAGCTAGTCTATTTTGTGGTGTAGACTCAGTAATAAGCATCATTATCGTTTACTGTATAGAAATCAGCTAGAGGAATGTTATTAATCGTGAATTTCGCGCTATTTTGTACGAAAATTTTCCTAAGTCCCAGTGAAATACGAGAAACAATATGTTGTATTCAGCCGTACGACGTGAACAGGCGTGATACAGTAAATCACAATCATATTCAATCATAATCGTGAACAATTTAAATACTTATTGTCATTTAGCAAATTGCGAGTATTCGATGAATCAAATTGTCTTATTGAGTTATATTTTTCCATTAGCAAGTAAAATTGTGCTTTGTTTTTGTTTATTTTCTTATTCATTTCTATTTATTATTTTCAAAAAGTGTCTGGTGTTAACTATTCACTAATAAATGTATCTGTATTGTTTCTGTACAATTTCAATTAGCCCTCCTGGATAGTAATAAATTTGCGTATAAATACCTACAACACATTTCAGTTTGTTAACGTTTTCATTTGTGACTCCCCCTAAATCAGAGGCTTTCTTTAAACATCGATTTATCGCAGTCAACAGGCCCAAACCCTATCTTTCTTGAATTATTTCGGCGTGCCGTTCTCCCACGCCGAGATAAGATGTAGTCTTATCGACCGCCAACCCGTCTGTTTACGCCGTACCTGGATGGGAGTGAGTTCAGACTTCTCCTTGGGCGGTACGATTTGCTCCTTCGCCAGGATCATTTCCTTGCTGAATTTGAGGCCCATGACCTCATCCTCTTCTCGTCCGTATCGGTACGTGGTGGTGACCTGCGACACAGAGCATCTAGCGTTCAGTTCAGCAGCACAGAGCGTCCAGTTCATTCCAGCGTTCACCTGGGTATACGCTTCCTAAGTTTAGCTAATTCCCAGGCTTGACGTATTGGTTTGTACTGCAAATAATTAATACTATCTACTATTATTTAAGCATTATTGAGCTCGTTTTGAACGTAGTAGGAAAAGAGTTCACGTTTCCAGTGATGTGTTTACAAACAGCTCCCTCTGCTATGATTTAGATTTAGATTTATTCAGTCAAAAAAAAACCAGTAAAACTGTATGTGACGTAGGGGGGAAAAGATTATCTGCACACGTTTTCTTGAGTTCCAGAATACCTTTCCGTCATTTTAACTATAAATAGTTGAAAGATGAGTAAACGTTTAACTTAAATAAGTAAAAAATAAATTTTAAAAATCGCAAGATTAGCAATATTTGAAAAATAGTCATTTACGCTTCCTATGTTTAGTTAATTCCCCGGCTTGACATATTTGTTTGTACTGCAAATATTTATTACTATGCAGTATTATTTAAGCATTATTGAACTCGTTTTGAACGCAGTAGGAAAACGAGTTCGATTCCAGTGACGTGTTTTCAAGCAGCTCCCTCTGCTTTGAATTTGGAAATTTTGACATTCCAAAATTATGAGTGGTTGATTTTAATGCTATTTTTATCAATATTTATTGCCACACAAAAAACGAATATTTGTTTCGGATGAAATTGCCCCGCGTTTACTGTCGATCGCACTGAAACTACATACATTGAAATAACTTCGTCTTCAATGATAAACCTCATTAGATTACGTACGGCATCGCGTGTTAAACCGCACAAATTAAGTAAATAAATTTTGATTCTGAAAAACAGTTCATCAATATTAATAATTAAAATTGGCTGCTAATCTTTCAAACTTAACGTTTGCTATTTCCCCTTCCTTAGAACTCCGAACATTACTTTTGAAATGAAGCCACTATCAACTACTTAATTTATAGTTTGTTTAAATCATGGTAGGAAAATGAGATATATCAAACATTCAGTCTAAATAATACATGAGCCTCAAAAAACGTCTTTAAATTTTGCATTGCAATCATAAGAGGCAGACACGCAATTTATAGTAAATCACAAGTCATTTAACTAGTAATTACACAATGACAAACCAGAGTAGTCACGAAAAATACATCATTGAAACAAATTGTATTCTTTTTTACATTAAATGAATCTACGTGTATGTGTAGAAATTACGTGTATGTGAACACGTATATTTTCTACCTCTACTTTTCATATTACTTAAATATTCTTCTCTACATCTATTAATTTTATCAAATGAATATTTACTTCTTCGAGAATTTTTCGACAAAATAGAAATAAATTCAAATTCAACAGTTCTCTCACTTGAAAAGCCAACATTTATGGATTCCTCAAGGCGTACAATGAAGTATCATTCTACTCGGAAAGTATTTGAAATTACACTAAATTCATCATGAACGTTGTTTGGTAATAATGTGTAAAGCAAGTAGAAAAATATTAAAAACGATACACACAATTTTAGTTTTGTGTTTTAAAGAACACATATTCGGAGGTCTAGAGAAACAAACATTTCGAATAAATCTCATATGAAGTTGTAAAGCATTTGCGCCACAGTACGAGACCAAAGTAACAAGTAGTTGTACTGAAAAGCTACATCTGTGTATCATTAGCATAGTTAAATGTAAGAAAATATAAGAAAACTAAAAACTACAGCGCTTAGTGATCTTTGAAGGCAAGGGAATAATTATATTAACGAAATTAACCAAACCAAGCATTTCTCTATGAGAATTTTATTAATAATTTAAGATTCTCTCTCTTTACAGAACCTGCTCTCAGAGACGTTCAAAACCATGACGCGTTTACGGGGAGTACAATTAACGATTATGTTCTAAATTTAGCCCGTTGAAACTTTAAAATGTAATTTACGTCTGAAATAAAAGACAAACTACCCATTATATACTTAAAATATAGTATTGCGTACTACAGTTATTTTACAATACCCCCCCCCAAAAAAAAATAAAATACAATGCTCAAATTTGACTCAATTATATGATAATATAGATGTGTAAATATAGGTGTATAACTTACCTGGCCATAAATCTTTCTCCCTTTGAGATAATCATTGTCAACGACAATAATGCCATCTATAGGATCAATATGATCGAGGTGATCAATGAAATCTCGTTTGCCTAGGTAAACGGTGACTTTACCTGGAAAACAGTGTTAAATGTCAGAACGGCAGACGTAGTCATTCGTTAAATACTTTTTAACTGAACGTGGAGAGTGTCATTCAGTTTACACGTTTATATTGACCATGAGACCGGTAAACTAAATGTGATGATTCAATTTGAATTTCTTTGATAGATTTTTGTTTCGCGAAGCGTAGAAAAATGTAAGGAATGCAAAGTTCCGATCTACAAGAGCCAAGTCATGCACGTGAAAAATAATTATGTTAGAAAATTGCTTACCATTTGGTGTTGTTTTCTTGAAGACTTTGACGGCTACCACGTACGCCAATAGTACGAATGGAAACATTCGTGAACTTTTTCAGATAACACTTTTAAACACAACTAATAGATTGTTTGGGTAAGAAAAACTTCCCCTATCAACTGCTGGTCGATCAAAAACTGAACGAGAACAGCAACTACTCTGAGTTGTGTGTTGGGAGCGATTCCCACCAGAAGTGAAGTGCTGAGAGCACTGACGGCGGACTTTTTATTCATCGCCTTCAAAGGTTTCGTGGTCGCTAACGAGATCATTTTCAGGAAACAAGATTTAAGGCTTCCCATAATCAAATAAGCGCATGCGTCATACGTTGTTACCTTGCACGAAAATAGAGCAAAATCGCGTTTACTGAAGATTTTCCCTGCCCAGTGAATGAAGCAGTATGACATATTGATACCGACACTGAAATCGGTCAGAAATATGGAAGAGCGGGAAGGGGGG
>BOPP01000080.1:4325678-4427053 GCA_017312745.1 Gryllus bimaculatus
GGGGGGGGGGGGGCAAAGCTATATGGTACATCCGCACTTCCTCCATAGCCTTAGAAATATTTCAATACGAATAATTAAATTCACTGTTTAAAATAGTATTTTATTTATTTAGTGTATCATTTTACACCATTAAATTATTTGACTATCATAAAAGATCATTTTGAACAATTGCAAATGGAGCATTTCTATAAAAAAAAAGCACTTGTCAATTGACAAGTACCCTTTCCTCCTTGAAAAATTTCTGAACTAACGCTAGATTGACAATTAAATTATTTGGATTAATAAAGCTCATAATTTTAGAGGAAAATAATAGGTGATTTCACAGTAATTCGAAATAAGGAAATATTCGAAAGTGTAAGAATGAATGTGATCAAGGAATCCATTTGTAGATCTCATTAATTAAATGGGTTCACATCACTAATTAAAAATAGACGATTGGTCCAAACTTAAATAATGTCTTGTGTCACTAGAAATATTGTCGCAAGACCCTGCGGCCCGTAAATATCAGTGATGAAGTAAACAATTCTGAATACCTACATTTACGAGAATTAATATTTTCATAAATATTTTACTTACCTTATTTGACAACAAAATTGTAACGTTTTTTGAAAACCAGACAAAAAGACATTATATTATAAATAAAAAAATATTTTATGAAGGAAAATACAACAATTGTTGCTAAAATTGTTTTAAATGAAATAACATTCGTAATTGAAGATACAAATTGATAGCTTAACAAAAAATTGAGAATTCCAGATTACCGGACAGTAATATAACATTTTAATATTCTAGAAAGTGGGAAAAGTTATAAATATGTTGATAGGAATTTTAAGTTCATGGTGAGGTTCATTCGTACTCATATAGCAGTCCCGTATCGATTGCTTTACATCTGTATTTCAGTTTCCATCGAGATATTATATCAGGATATAAACATTATAGAATTATTCGTACATCACTAGCCATACATGATAATATTCATTTTCAAGTTCATCGATTCTTTGGGGAAAAGGGTTAAAACAGGTGTCATTGCGTTGTTTGCGCTTTCTTTGTTCTATAGTAGTACTGGCGCAATCCGCTCCCGAGTAGGCGCGCTAGTATTCAGTTCAATATGGATGGCAGGAACATGTGAACCATCAACTCACTGATAGAAATTTCACATTGAGTGGGACGATTCGTCCTAATCATAAAAGAAAACAACTCTCTAAAGCAATGGTTTGAATACTTTTCTAACCTTTGAAGGTAATTTTTCCATATGGTGTGTGTTTATTTTCTGAACGAAAGAATCTTCGTATGCAAGACAAGTGACATTTTCGTTTAATGTCTTTTGTGTGCATAAGTACTAAGCGATTCTTAACACAGTAAATACGCTTTGTCATTCGTGCCCCGCGGGTGAATTTTACTTGTTATGACTGTAAGTCACTTGCTCTATGGCTGACAAGGGCTCCTCCTTCTCACAAGTAGGATGACTAGAACCTGTCAAGAGTGATAGTATTAGTATATGTTTTACCTTTCCATTGATTAAAATGAATACATCAAATTTTTCAGAAATTTAGTTTGTGAAGATAAAGTTTGAATTGTGTTTTTTTTCTTATTTTAGGTACTTCTAGAAAACAATGCCTACCTTTTTAACTCCAAATAGACATGGATACTCAGTTCGTTTTTCTCCATATCAGCCAGAGAGAATTGTTTGTGCCACATCTCAATACTTTGGATTGGCAGGTAAGTGATAATGAGGTCCTCTTAGAAGATGTTTTTACTTCGAAGTCCTTACTTTTATATTCTTAGTATGAAAAAGAAATGATTTTCTATACTCTAATGTTCCTCTGTACTAGTAAAATAAAGTAGCTTAAGGAAACAAGTTTTATGAGATTTATTTTCATGATTCAATAGGTGGAGGAACATTGTTCTTATTGGAAATCACACCTGAAGGAAATCTAGTTGAAATATCTACTTTCCAATGGACTGATGGTCTCTTTGATGTGGTGTGGAGTGAAACCGATGCAAACATTGTTGTTAGTGCCAGTGGTGATGGTGTCTTACAGTTGTGGAATGTCAGTTGCCCACAGGTAAAAATTGACTTTTCTTTTCAGTTTCAGAGTGTTTAGACTATTCTTAGTGACTATTGTTAAATAGTGTTCCTGAATAATTTTTATGATAAATTTATGAGAATCTTTCACAACTGCATTACTGTAATTTGGTACTTTACTGTGGTCAGTGAAATTTGTAAGATTTTTAACGTAAAAGTAAATTTGGCTCCTAAGAAATAGGAATTTTTAGGAACTTTTTGGCGAACAATTTGCAATTATTTGAAGCCAAGCAAAACAATTATTAAAAGTTGTCAGCTAGACTTTACACTCACATGATTTGAATATTGGGTGTTTTGTGCTAAAAATATAAATATTGCATTTCTTCTCTCAATAGGCAAATATTAATGTGTTGGATAGCAAGTATATTTTTGATAACTTAATTTTTGATTGCTATACCCATTGATGGGTTTCAGGAACTGTAGGTTTCATTGTTCTCTGTATGAATTTGAAATTATTCTTGCAGTTTTTCTCATGAGAACAGTATTTTAAATGTTAATGAAGTGTGTTTACTGTGTGACAGTGTAATCACAAGGATGTATTGAAAAGGAGTTAATGAATGTTCTTGATGTGAAAAGTGGTACAAATTGGTAGCAAGAATTAATCATAAAAGAATTTCATAAATACTTGAAAATATTGTAACAATTAATGTCAGTGTGGGAAAAATGTTGCAATATATGTGAATCAATCAGATGAAATGTATTTTATACAATGTTGTAATATTTACTTATTATTTAATTAGACATTGCATAACTAATTTTTATGTTCCCAGTAGCAATATCAACAAAATTAAAAGCATTAAACCAAACATATTAATAATATACATAAAACAATTGACAACTGTGTTTACTGTTAGAATAAATTCCATAAATAAAATATAATAACATAAATAAAGTGTATTTTCCTGTAAAAATGAAAGACATTTAGATTAATGAAACTTTATTATAGATAGCTATATCAGGAAGAATATTTCTGATTGTTTCTGTATTTATTATTATGATAATGATGACGATGCCACATTTCTGGCTTTGAAAGGAGTTTATATCATCTGATAAATGTGTAAACCTGTGTGGTTAATTTGAAAAACAGAACTTAATAATATTTAATAGATAATATATAATTAGTAAATAATATTTAATAGTAACAGAATTAATAATTTTTAATAAAAACAGAACTTAATAATATTTTGATTTTTTCTCCCTTTCCATTAAAGCTTCCTCCTCAGACTTTTAGAGAGCATAAAAAAGAGGTGTACTCAGTAGATTGGAGTCAGACTCGTCAAGAACAATTTGTTCTCTCAGCATCTTGGGATTGCAGTGTGAAGTTGGTAAGTTATGACAATTTCTTACATTTCTTTTAATATCAATAATTCAATGATATGTATGATTGTTGTGATCGATTAGGTGAAGTAAAATAATCAATTCTAATAAATTAATAAGTAAATTTTTATTACAGTGGGACCCTAATCGCCCCAATTCCTTGGCCACCTTCTTGGGACATTCACAATTAGTGTACAGTGCAATGTGGTCACCACATGTTCCTTCATGTTTTGCTTCTGTCTCAGGTTAGTTGTTTTATTTTCCTCCAGTTCCTTCATATGACTTTTAATTAAAATAAGTAGTGCAAATGTTATACAAAGTCATTAATTTTTGTATTGAATTTAGTTTTAAGCACTCATTGCCTAAAAATTTTTGAATATTTTTATTACTGATCTTGTCATGCAATATGCATGTTTAATGTGACAATGTGAAACAAATATATAGTGTCCTGCACATAACTCATTATTGCACTCAATAAAAAATCTTCTAAATATTTATTTGTGAAAGTATATGTAATATGTATGAAGAAGCAATTTTAAAGAGAATTTGGGCCAGTTTTACAAGGGACAGACTATGCAAATTTATTTCAAAATGAAACACATGATCAAATGGAGATCTATCCTAGAAATGTAGCATTTACAAAGAAATTAATAAGTATATGTAATAAATGTAATGTATGTAGAGAGAGTTGTAGAAAACAGATGGATTTTTTCAAAAACAATTCCCAGATTTAGTACTTTTGAAATTATTTTTGCAATGAAATAAATTCAGAAGAGATGATTTTTTTTTATACAGAAGTGATGTGAAGTGTAAAAATGTAAAGTTCTTGCACTTCTGTCATTTAGTCCATAAATGTAGATAAAACTTACACTCTTAGAAAAAGAGTTCTATTCATCAACATGTTATAGAGGAAAAGAAGAAATGAAATTTCTCAACCCACACTATTTTGTTCATAATAATTATGAACAAAAACTGAATGTCATTATAATAATTACTTTTATTATTAAAAACAGTAAAAAATCAATTTACGGCATGTTCTTGTGTATTTATTGAAGAAGTAGAAGATACTGATTTTTTGATTGGAGATTTTTCTAGCTGAAAATGGTTGCCCACAACACTCCAAAAATGATATTTCTTCAACCATACATTATATATTAAACACATTGAAGTTTTTCAGCTGTGAGATTGAACATTCTGAAGCTACCTGACAGATCTGAAAATGATAAAGACTTTCAAATATCTGTTCTTTTGATGAGAGGCATTGGGTTGGCAAATACTCTAGTATGACCACTTAATGCAGCAGCTTTTAAATTTAATATAGTTTTGAATTTTTTAAATAATTTAATTTAGGAAAAAAATCAACAAAAAACAAACAAACTTTTCTTTAACTTTTTTGGTTTTTGTTTTATTTTTATTTCGTTAGTTCAATTAGTAGAAGCTATGTTTGAACATGAGCAATAATGTATGTTTCAGTGTTGGATTATAGTACTATTATAGTACTATAGTACAATGCTGGAGGTAAAACACATTGATTAATTTTTAATGATGCAGTTTTAAAATTATTAATTAAAATATTTAAATGTGTTTTGCAATTTGTGATTTAAGCAACCTAATAAGAAATAGATTGAAGTGTCAATTTTTGTCTTTAAAAACTATTTTTCATTTATTTCAGGTGATGGAACCTTGAGAATATGGAATTCTCATGTCCCTCAGAGAGCTACTATGACTCTGCGTGCCCATGATGCAGAGGTTTTATGTTGTGATTGGTGTAAATATGATCAGAATATCTTAGCAACAGGGGGCTCTGATGGTCTTATTAGGGGTTGGGACTTGCGTAGTTTTTCAAGTCCCATTTTTGAACAGAAGGTATTTTTACATTTTCTGTGTTCTGTTTTCAGTTGGTTGTATTCTTACGATTCTTTGTCCATTAATCATTGGTTTGAAAATGCTAATTCATTAACCAATTTTCTTTCTTTTTTTCAAAGGGTTGTGAATATGCTGTCAGAAGAGTAAAGTTTTCTCCTCATCATTTCTCTGCATTAGCTTCAGTCTCCTATGATTTCACTACAAGGTAACATTTTAAATTTTTTTCTGTACTTACAAACAGTAACAAAATCACCAGAAACCAGTTGACTTTTTTCTTATTTGAATAGAAACATTGCATTTCAAGAAATTAATGTATTGGATCATTCATTTAATTTTTATTTTGCAGGATATGGGATTTTAAAGTATCATCTGAAGCAATAGAGACTGTAAAACATCATTCTGAATTTGTGTATGGCTTGGACTTTAATAACCATGTGCCAGGTCAGATAGCAGATTGTGGCTGGGACTCACTGATTCATGTGTTTTCTCCTCGTTCTTTGTCAGCGTTACGACCACACCTGACCTTGGCACCCAAGTGACACAGTTCAGAGTTGTATAGCAATTTGAACTTTGCAATGATGAGGTCTGCTCCTTGGCTCCATCGTTTTGTGTAAAATGAAACGATCTAGTTTGAACATCCAGAAAGAATGTTGTAAAGTTGATTTTAAGCACTGTGTTACTTGAAAGCAGTGAGCGTGGGAAATCAACTCTAAAAAGTATCAAATTTTAATATTGCCAGTTTGCTGGATTTTATATGCTAAGTCAGCATTCAGATTGCCAGTATCATAGCCAGTGAATATGGTGTGATTTAAATAATGTTGATGTCTGTATATATTATTAATATAAAATATTTATATAAGGAGGGTGATAGAGTTATATGTTATGTGTATGTAGAAATGGGAAAAATAGTGAAATTTTAATCTACAAATACTTAGAAGGTCCAGATGTATGCAGATGGCATTTTTATCTCTGATCACATAACTTTCAATACAAGTCATTGTATCTTGGCTAAAATTTGAAAAATAAGAGAAGTGTAGTGTACTGCTATTTGATGGCTGTGTTGAGGGCATTTACCACATAAAATAGAAAGTTTATTGGTCTTTCTTTTGTAATTGAAGCATAGAAGTTCATGGAATGGTTTAAAGTAAATAATGCATCTTATGTTTTACTGCCATTACACATTTCTGACAATTTGTCTGAGATAATATGAGGTACTAAGACTGACTTCATCTCATCTGAATAAAGACAACAACAGTACCTACTGAGAAAACAAAATATATGTGCGTCAGTTGAAATGTTGTCTATTGATTCATTTGTCTCCTGTGGAACACTTCAACAGGTTTGGCATAATGAGCTTTGGCTTCTTTTTAGCATGAAGTTAAATGTTGTATAAAAGAGATGTGTTTATTCATTTTGAATGGTTGTGTGGACAGGACTTGGATTTCAGCTCTTCATAAGTCTGACAAATTTTCTTGGAGTATTAAGTGGATATTATTCTACCAAGGGAAGGAAACATTTCATGACTTCAGAGTTTGAGATATTATTTGAATTAGAGATATCAGCAAACTTTTCTGAACTCTCAAGCACATGTGTAATGTATACAAAATCCTTTACTATCTTCATAGCGATATTTGGTATTCTAATAGGACTATTTTTGTCAGTGAATTTTAATATATTTGGTTATAGAAATAAATAATAAGAAATTATTTAAAAACTTATTTCTTGAAGGAAATATAAATTTTCACTTATAAGTTCATGTATAAAATCGAAATATTTGATCTTTGTGTTCAGGTTAAAAAAAAAGCATATTGTTTGTTAAAAGAGTTTAGGATTTACAAATACTTATTTTTAAAATGAAGCAAAAGCCCGGAAGATATTACTTTTGGAAAAAGTTATCTTTATGGTTGAGTATGCTGATATTGTAACAAAGGAAAAATATCAGTTAATGCTTCTCAGCAGAAATTGATGGGAGATGCTTTAAAAATTCTATTAAGTTTTTTATTTACCAAAATTCACATTGCATATTAAAATACACATCAAATTTAAGGAATATGTTTACATCTGTTTTATTATTAACAACAATAGTTTCTGATCTTTTAAAAAACAGACACTTGTATACTTTTTTCAGAAATTTATTTTGATAGTTTGACCCTTTTGGGGTTTTCTTCAAAATATTTGTATCTGGATTCAGGTTTGGAAAATCTTTATTAAAAATTTGAATTGCATTTTATAGAAAAATTATCAATTTTAAAAGTCTGTGGATAAAATCTATTGGTCTATGTATGAAAAGATAATGAAATTATTTGGCCAAACAAAAAGGGTTTAAGCATGAAAATAAATTGCAGAAAGAAGTATTAAGGTGTCTTCTGGAAACAAACATTAATGAAAGAAAGTCAACAGGTATTGTGGTAATGGTGGTGTTAAAACTGCAAGAAATTGTCACATTTAGCCATGTATTGACTGAAGTCACAGAGATTATTGATATGTGGAATAAAATCTAAACACCACAATTTATATGTACTCTAGGATGGATTATGAAAAATGTTTGCAATATTGTATGATCTCATAATTTTTCAGTTTGATCATACTTTGTAAATCTGCAAGAGTCAAATTACTATCGATCATATAAGTTAAAATATCGAAATATGTTATTAAAACTTTTAGTTGATGGAAAACTTCCACCATACTGGAAATATGGAATTTTGAGAAATAGTAAAATATGATATAATAGTATCTAATTGGCTGTGCAGGAGATGCCATATTGTATGCTCATGTCACAGTTTTGGCCGTCATTCTGTGACCTTCCTCTCGTGAAATGCTGTGAAATTCCTCAGGGCAAAATGCTGTGTAATTCCTCAGAGAATTTCTTGTTGAGGAAGGTTGCAGCATGGCGACCAAAAAACTTTGGCATCTGTGCCTAGGACACAGCATCTCCTTGATAGCCAAGTAGATACTGACTCTCGGAAGCCTACACCTTTGTGTTACGATAGCCAAGCCATTTTGTGATGAGCACGCGGCTTTTCAATTTCATTGACAAATTGTAAAGTTATGTCAAAATTTTTATAAAAATAATTTTACTTTTTATAAACGACTTCAAAAGTTAAATTTTTTAGTTATTGGACATGAGATTGTTTTCAGTTTTAGTTTTATATCACTGACTGAATTTAAGTAAATCTGATTAGTTTAATGTTAATAATAATACTTAATTAAACTTTTTTATAACTCTGAAGTGAAATGTGTATTCCTTTGTATATCTCTTCTAAAACGCTGAAAATTGAAATTTATGCCACAGCATGTAAACTGAGTTTTTGTAATGGAAAGAGGACCACTTTTACTGGTATTTATCAAATTTTCAGTGTAATTGCTCATTGTTTCCTTTTACTAGATAATATTTGAAATTTTATACAAAGAGAAAGAAATCAAATATTTGCTGGTTATATCTGTACTTATTCTATTACATTCTACACTTTCTATTCGTTTCTTGATAAAATGTGAACTGCATTGGATTAATCATTATATGAAAATTACAATTAACTTGGCTGTCCATAAGTTATTACATGTGACTGAACAATGTGTTGGAGATCTTCATACTGTGATGTATGTTTAAGTCAGAACGGCTTTAAAAAACTGATAAAGCATCTCCAATGTATTTTCTGAAAGGAATTTCTTATCATGAATGTGTATTTTGTCGTTTCCAAATTTCTAAAAATTGTGAAATATGTCATAGAGTTCAAAGTTTTCAAGTTTATCAGTCTCTCATATTCAGGAGTTCAGCTATGTACATTGTGCCAAATATTTCATATTTTCTTATTGTCTTCCTCTTTTTTAAGTGTTTTATGGTTGTGATTAGTATTTTTGTGAACATTAATGTTGGAGTTAAGTCGAGATTGTTCTCTGGGTACTTTCTTCTTAATTCATAACTGGATTATAACTGTACTTGACAGAAATGCCAACAAGAAAATGTTGGTAAGACATTCCATTAACAATATTTTAGATTAAGAATTCTGACAAAGTTTTTAGACATATCGTTAATTAATGATTTTTATGCTATATAATTTATGACTGTTGATTCTTGTCTTAAGTCTTGTACTGAGTACCTAATTTTTTTCTCTCTCTTTGGGACTGGTTTAGAACCCAATGTAAGCTAACAAGCTGATTGTGGACACTGTATTCTCTTTCTTGTATTAAGTTTAGCCAAGTACTTCTTGTTAAGCTAGTGATCTTATACAGTCTCAACATTGATACATTTCATTATCCTTCACTTTTATGAGAGATATAGCATTCTCTTTACACAGTTCAAATATTACATGTTTAACTTTATTTCGAGGTCTTATAGGATGACAGTGTTCTGAGAGCTTGTCATGTCTTTCAAAATGTTTCTTTTTATTAAATTGTTACCTTATGTAATTCTTATGCTGTGCATTGTTATTGTTATGCATTATTAAGCTTTTTTTTACATGTTGAGTTACTGTTGTTTCAAACAAGCATTGGATGTGGACAAATTGTTTGATTTTTCAAAGGAAAATAGTGGGAAATGAAAGTCAAAGAAAAAGGATTGAAAAATGTTTGCTGCAAGATGTACTTTATTTTTATTTTTTTATATCTTCAAAAATTATTTATTGAATTTGAAATTAAATCAATATTTGAAATTGGAGAGATAAAAGCGCACAAGTTTAAGGAGCATCAAATGTGCAGTATAATTCGTTATTCAACTTTTTAATTATACATGTATTCAAGCTGTTTTGTTAAAAAATTGTTCCCTGAATTAATAAAATATTGTATCTTTCAGAGGAAGAAAATGAAACCTTGAATATTTTATACTTATATAAATACGTTTGTGTAGCATTTTGTATTGTGCTACATTAGTAAGAATGATCATGGAACTGAATAATTTAATTATTGTTACTCATTTTGGTAGATTGGATCTTAAATGACAGATCTGTGAAGGATTTAGGTTTTAAATTGGTTTGTTGCTGAAAGGCACATTAAACCCAGTCATAGTCATTGGTCTGAGTTGTTTCATGTGTTTGCCAACACTGTTGAAGATTGTGTAGAAATGCCTTTCATTTGTCTGGGATGTTCTAATTGTGCCATAGGCCACTGATTATAATTGAAAGCAATACGATGTTATCATCTTTGACTAACTGATGTAGAAATGTGAATTAGTAGCAAGGGTTTAATTAATGTTTAATTTTATTTTTGAAAGAAGCATTGTGTAATAAAGCTGCTCTCTGATATGCACCAACTCCAGTTGTTTTAACTCTTGTTACCAAAATATAGAATTCCTAGATATGTTGGGTTAGTATTGGAAATTGTAATTATTGATGCTATTTGCAAAACATGACAGTATTTACAAATTGCTCAAAAGTGTATGTGTACTGTAAGCTTCAATGAAGTTGTGTTGATTTAACTGTGATGCACTAATTTCTGTAATAATAACTGCTTTGAACCAAAATGACAGTTATTTCTTCCAGTGAAAACTGAAAGAAAAGTTATTTCAAATGATACTGAATTAAAATTTGTCTTGAAAGGAAACGGTTACTCTTGCGAGGCTGTTCAAAATTTGAGCCCATCTTTTCTTTTATTTGTCAATATTTATCTTGCCTACAATTACACACTATATTAAAACTGTATGTTTATATTAGAGTATGCTGTAACGGACAAAGCTATTTGTGATGCAGATGTTACAAGAATTTGGCACTAGAAGTGTGTATGTTGTTGTGAACATGAAATAATCGTAAAGTTGTTACATATTCTTGCATTAAATTTACAAGAGACTGATTGTATGTGTCAAAAAGCCTGTAATCATGGTAATTGGGAATAAAAGTCCTGCTGACTACATGTAAATAACTGTATAGTTTTTATGTATACTTCCACTACTGTCACACACTGTATATTCTTTTTTTATTAATTTTTTAAAGTTTCATTTCATTTGATTTGTTATTAATAAAAAGTAAAGCCTGAGTGGTGTGACATTCAATGTTTGGATATTTGCATTAGAGTTTTGCAGCATTGAGTGTGGATGTGGTGTTCTCAGTTCAAAATGTTTTCTTTGAGATGAGATGGGATAACTTCTAGGTTAAAATTTGACTCTTCTTCCCCCATTTGGTAAAAAAAACAACCTTCATTTATTTAAGAAACTTGAACTGTAGAAAAATAAGCAAATACCAACTATTCTTTATAATTCATTTTCTAACTGTACATTAATGATACCTATTATAGCCATTGCATCAGTAGTAGCCACATGAAGAACAAACTTTGAAAATAAGAATGAGAAAACGTTCTAAAAATGTAGTTTTATACAGTTTGTCTTCCTTGATAATCAAATTCGCAAATAGATTGATTAATTGCAAAAATGTCCCATAGATATCTCTGTCACTAATTGAAAATTTCAAGAACAAAGTTGATTTGACTGCTATGAGACCAGATGTTATGCACAAAAAATTTCAAAATGGGTAGACACTGTTAACATATTTCAAATAGTCTCCAAAAGAGGTCTGTAAAAATTTGGTGTTAATGATATCCAAACAAATACTAAAGGGAATGTATTTTCCAGACTTTTCTAGGATGCAATATATTTGAATATTAACACATTTTAATAATAATGAAATCAGCTCTTTAAATCATCTATTTCATTTTGACCACAACAGTATACACATTTTGGCTTTTTTGTTTTATTTTATTTAATGGAACCAAATCCAAATGAAACAATTGTGTGGGTACTAATACTTCACATTATGATTGTATCACTATGTCACCCTCAGCACACAAATGATACCTGTCTTCCAGCTCCTAGGAAATAGTAACAAACATCTTCAAATGATTTTTTATGTTCTGACTTTCCAAAGATACGTTTTCTGAAAAAATACATATATTTTCTGAAAAATGAAGATGATATATAAATGTCAACCGCCATTATTAGCACATACTTGATCTAACAGTGCTACAATGTTGAGATTAATGTCAATATCAGTGGAAACATTATTTTCTTTCTTACAGATCATCCCTTTGCTTTCAAAGCTCGAAGTCCAAAATATCAGCATTAACCTCCTCACATCTTCCTCCATTTGGCTTAGAATTACTGGGTAAGTGTATTTTATTAACGTAAATTGTTCAGTATTCCCATAGAATTCTTATCAGCAATAAGAAAAGAAGCAGAAGAGAGGGTCTTATTGGAAGAGACTCGTTAGGGGACTTCTTCATGTGGTGTTTTACAATTTTGTTTGAACCATCCTATCTTTAACATATTTAATGTTGTTTTCATCTCATTTTCATTAGATTTCCTAACTTCAAGAAATGTATACTGAAGACTTTTGCAATATGTTCTTTCTATGACATTTTCTCATAATTTTATATGAATGCAGAATACTACCATTATTCTTGTGTCAATTTATGTTTATTATGTATCTAAAAATTAATATTTCATAAAATAATGGATATCAGTAATAAAAACATTGTGATTTTGGAGAAACTCTCAATAGTCACTAAACAACACAGTCAAACAGTCTAAGCATAGGTGGATTAGAAATTTAATATAGTAAATCAGTTAAATACACATTTTTGTGCTTTCCCGAAGTAATAAGCACAAATAGGCAATATTATCTTTGCGGTACACAAAGATATTGATGTGAACTTCTTTTAAGTCATTTGTTTAACATCCCTGACATTGAAGAATAGGTTTTACAGGCCTATTATCTGGTTTTTAATTATAACTCAACTCAAGGAAGTCCAAAATATATAATTTTGCAATATCTTTGGTTCACTTCTTTACTAAATGGTGCATCAATGACACTTCAGAATATTTTAAATATAAATGTGTAAATGGGTAATCACACCAATTAATTTAAATGAATGAAATTTAAGTTAACTATAATATTAACAAATAAAAATGAAATATTTTGTATAATTTTGTTAATTTTGTATATTTTGAAATTACATAAATTTTGAATCTTATTGTAAATATTTTTAAAATATAGTTGCAAACTGTATAATCATACAAACATTTCTTATTACAATTCAAATTTACATTTACATTTCAAATTTACAAGAAATTGTTTTTAATCTGTTACTTTTAATAATTACAATCTGTTGTAAACACCTTTAAAGAAACATAGATATAGGTCAATATTTGATGGATTTATTAAAGTATACAATGAAAAGGCCTTTATTTTTAAAAATATTTAACAAAGAAAAAACCTGCAACAACAAAATTTGGTATTTTAACTAAAAAATCTAATTTAAATTGCAAAACCAGATTTTTTTTTGAAAATTGTTGTCTTCCACGCTTCCACCCTATGTATTACTTGTAGAAGGGCATCATGGCAGTCTTATAATTTTCTTAGGTAAAAACTTCAAACATATTCATAAATATGAAAAATTAGCTGTGTAGGAATTCAGTTATTTTATCCGTGAATTGTGTACTAGACCTCCTACTAAAATTGCAGTTGTTTATAATAAATATCCAATAATTATCAGGCAAATAATTGGCTCTAATTTTGATCTTTGTTCACCAAGGGTCACTGATTTCAGAATGGAATGGAATAATATTTCATTTTGTTATCTATTTTGCTGTGGCAACTACTTAGTTTTACACACTTTTTACAAAGTTACACCTTTTACAAAGTTACACCTTACACTAGTTACACCTTTTTTTACAAAAAATACTATTGAGTCCATTTGTTGGGCACAAGATCCTTAATGTTCTACTTTTGAAATCAGTTTTACTGATTTGATATGGAGAGCAAATAATAAAGAAGGGATCAACAAGTTTTTCTTCTAGATCAAAAACATTTGTTCAGCTTATTGTATTCAATAATGCAAGAAAGACCAAGAGATGTCAATTATTTCTGAACTGGTGCCGTGAACCAGTGATAATATTATTGTAACATAAGGATATCTTTCATCATTTTATAGAGCAGTTTCATTTTGAAAATCCTGACAAAGGAATTACCCAACAGTTCATGGCATTGCGTTTATTGTGTTTCTTCTGATTGTTTCAATTAATACAATTTTGAATGTGTGAGAACAGGAGTTAGTTTGTTCACCCTTCAACTCTGTTTCACCATTACTTACGCAGACTCTGTTTGGGGTCAGATTTGACCCAAAACATTTTATCCTATAGTTTACCTGCATTTCATGCATTGATGCTATTTGGAATTATTAATTAAGACAATTATATTTATTTTCTTCATTTACTCTGTTGGTTTAAAAAAACAAAGAATAATATTTCCAGAAAAACATATCCTTGTAACTTTACATATGTGTCTACCATATCAGCATGAGAATCTCTGATTCAAAGCTACTAGCTCATAATAGACAAATATGACAGATTTTCATCCAGAAACAATTCAAGAACATAATTTTATAAAATGGATGTGGACAAGTTTTTAGAATTTTTCTTATAATTTAAACTTGTAACAATGAATCTATTTGGGAGAATTTCTGTCCCCAGCTGCATAAAAATCAAATTACTTCAAACCAAGAAAACTTTAAAAATTGTTAAGTTTACCATATGTAAAACTTAACATAATTTGCATATGTGAAAGGAGAACTTCATATGACTAATTTTTGGTGTTGTAAAACATTATTTGCGTCTGGGGTAAGAAAAGACCTCAAGCACTCTAAGGGTTAAAGAAGCATTGTGCAAGAATGATTATGCATAGGACTACCTTCATTAGTGTGAGACCAAAACTACCAAAAATAGTGTGAGAATAAGACCAGTCAATATTGGTTGAAATTATTATTATCCGTTTTGTTAGTTATCTGGAATATTATTTCTGTGATGTCTCATGTAGGCATATATACTGTTTAGGATCTACTTGGCAAGCTTATGTATTCTGAAAGATAGTTCATGAGATACGTTTAAATTTTCTATTCAGATTAAAAAAAAGTTCATAATCCATTCCATTCAATATAATACGTATTACATACTTCAATTTTACACCTCTGCATTTGTCAATTGGTGTTCGTTATTTTCTGTTATTTTACTTGTTGATGGGGTATTTCTTTTACTGGAATTGCCCACATAATGTTGAGAAAATAGAACGATTATTCTTCTAGGTTCTGGAATTTTCTTTCATGGAGAAAACGTGGGATAAGTGTGTGTGCTTGTGTGTGCATGTGCAGATGGTGTTTATGGATAAGTGTGAATCTGTGCATTTAAATATGTAAGAAAAAAGGAAAACATGTAAAGTAACATTTCAGGATAGTGCTTGCAATTGTCCCATACGAGCATTTTCAAATTACCTCCACACAATTAATTGGACCCTAATCTTCACCAAACAATACGATATAAATTAAATGTAAAATACGGTACGTACGTAGAATATAGAATGTTTACGAGAAGTACGTTAATTGTCTTTCAGCCCTAGCCAGAGACGGATTGGAGGGATGGGGGGTAAGAAAACCATGTTCTCCTCTATAAATCCAACATTGTCTCTGTTGCGTCTGCAGCATCGATGAACGGGAACGTTGTAGGGTTCGAGACTCGACGGTTGCGGATTTTTGACATTCGTTAGGTTGCCGGGTCGAATTTGCCCACTGTCTGGAAGAGAACTCTAGCAAACGGCTGTTCTTATCAGTACCGAAGTATATGCCGGAGCAGTACCAAACGGGTCCCGGACAGCGCATACCTTGGGATGAGAAGAAATGAACCCGCAAGCCGACGTATTAAAGGAAACATGACAGAAATAATACGCAGCAACAGGTAAACATGTAAAACTATATAATACCTAATAAGTAAGATTCGGTAAAATACAAATGGTTTTAATTCATTCGGAATGTCATCCAAACTCGAAAAAACATTTTTGAACGGAAGTATCTCGTACTACTTGCATCTAGTATTTTTTTAATACTTGCAATATGTATTTACATGAAAATCCTTTCCTAGTGCTCACCAATGATGTGTGTCATAATAATCATTGGTCATCACCATTGAGTATGTTAGGCAGTTGGTGAAACTGATTTCTTCGTTTTCAGTTGTAATTTTGTCACCCGGCATTGTAAATTTGAATTCAGTTAATCTCGCTATGTGGTTAAGTCAGGTAATGAAGTTAATCGGTGAGAAGATTGTCGAGTGCAATTCCGAACATTTGGTTTTGTTGAATTTAAGTTAAGAAGTGGGATAATTACTATTTACATGAACTGAATGTCATGTAGTACTAGCATTTCATGCACTCCGTTCACCGTCGGCACCACTTCATTCATAAACGTAAGTACTACAATGAAAAAATAAAACTAACAAAGAAAGAATACATACTGAAATAATTACAGTTGAATGATTGAAAATTTGGTTGAAATAGAGAATAGCACCCCCCCTTCCCACACACGCACACGAGCCCATCCATAATAAACGCCAAGGCCTGCCGGGATATACTCGTATAAGTAGAAATGCATTACGAAGACTTTGTTTTTACTTTTGTTCATGGTGACTTGTGGTTTTTATTCGGAAAGATGTAAATTAAAGTTATTTAATATTGTGCTTCTGAAGTATAGTTAATTGTATTTTATAAAATTGAGGTTTTAAATGTTTTTTTTTGTTGCAAAATTGGAAATGGAAGGTTTAAAAAAAATTGAAAGTTATTGAACGGTGTCAAGAGAGTTGGTTTGATTGCGACCCGGTACGTAAGAAAGAAATACATATGATTTGTTGATGTTTATAAATGGTTTCTTAGAAGGAATGTTGAGAATGAGCAAGAACGTAACGTATAGGCCCTATATGCAGGAATTTTCGTGCTTTGAAAATACAAAATTAAGTTTGGTGCAGGTTTGAATTCTTCTTCTTTGGGGGTATCAATGAAATGTAAAAAATAATGAAAGACGTGATGTTTATTGTAAAACTGTAACTGATTGTATTTTGTTGCGAAGTTTGTGTGAATATTATGAACGAGGAAGTGTTTCACTAGGTCGTGAGGGTGTAATTGTGGAAATAGATGAGAGTAAATTTGGAGAAAGTATGTTTATTAGAGGAAAAATAGTGAATGGAAAATAGACATTTGGTGTGGCAGAGCGTGATCCCTTCAGAACTGCTTTTTAATACGACGTGCGCGAAACACGATTTCTCGTGCTTGCTTTTCCGTGTGCGAAACAGCTATTTGTTTTTACAGTGTGCGAAACATCCGTAACGATTCGCTATTGTCTTTAGTCTGGACGTCTTTGTTTTTAAATTGTTTATTGCTTACAAACAATAATGTTATGACACTGACTGGAATCCATTTACTTTTGTACAAGAAAGGCATTTATTTGATACTTAATTTACATTCCTTTACTTGACGCATTGCGTTTCGCTCAGGGCGTGTTAAAAATTAGTACGAGTATACGCAACACGGGCGCGGTAATTTCCGCCCGCTTCACTTTGTCATCCTCGCTACGGTCGGAGGACAAACTCGACTCGTGCGTGAATCACCTATTTCGCGCCCTTGTGGACTATTTTAGCGTTGTTGAAACCAGAAGCAAAGAGGTTCTTTCGAAAAGCTTTAAGACGTTCATTAAACAAGGATCCGTACTGATATCGGACTGTTGGAAATCCTATGTCTATGATGGTTACAAGCATTTCGCTGGAAACCCCTCTTTGTTTCAACATCCTAAAACTGAAACACATACTAATTAATTTGAAGGTATTTGGAAGTGGAGTGCAATAAAACGTCGATTGCCTCTGCGGCAAAGCGTACTAAATCCATTCAGTAGTTACCTTTCCGAATATATGTGGCGTCGTAAATATTTGAAAAAGTCTTTATAGTGATGTTTTTATTTTTAATGACACTGATAGAGACTAGTAATAGAGATGTATCCCTCATATAATTTATCTTATTCCAGTGTAAATTGATTGTAACAAGTGTAGTAGTAGATGTGCAGGTGAGAAAAATACTATTTCCTTTCAAAAAATATCTCTTTAAATGGGAAGTATATAATCCGGTGTGAGCGCCTAATTGATTGGCTATTTCGAAACTGCTACGGCGTGTTAACTATGGTCATTGGTGACGTAAATGTAAAGCATGTTTTATCAGGGAGGTGGGAGTGTTCTTCCAGCTGGAAGGTGAGATTCGGCGTCGACCTACACGTTGGCTTGGGGAGGATTTCCCTCTCCAGGCATCGCCCACCAGCAGGGCACCGCCCCCCAGGCGGAACAAGTTCATGTGTAGTAATGTAGTGAATGTAAGTGCACGTGAGGGGTAGGGACAGGAAAGAAAGAAGAAGGAAAGATCGCGCGCGATCCGTGGCGCGTTGTTAGGGTAATGCTAGTCTGGAATTCGCCGGACGTTGATAGGAAAACCATGGAAAACTACCGATCAGAGCAGAATTCTCCTGCAGACACGGCTGAATTCGACCAAGCTATGCAGCTAATGTCGAAAATCCGGCCACCGTCGGGACACGAACCCTGCGACCCCCCAGTCAGAGACACTGCGGTGACCTCAGTTGTCCTGCGTAACCCTAGTCGATACTATGAGCTCCGCGTCGAGCGAGAGCCGAGGCGCGAAACACGTCGCAAACGCAGCTCGTTGGATCCGTCCGTCCGCCGCGCGTCGTGGACCATCTGATGTCAAAATGCATTGGATGCAAAATTGCGTTATCTTGATAAACACATTTGCAAGGAAACTTTAGTCACTGGATTAGTGTTCTTTTATTTTTTTTATATAAGGTCGCATCAACTACCAGGTCATTAGCGACCACTATTCCTTGTAACGTAGTATGGTAACTGTGAAGATGATACGATATGATGATGATAGGGGGTGAAAGGACGAACACAATACAAACATACCCGAGGCGGGACTCCTTCGGCCCGAAATTGCTACGGCACTACGGCCCTAGCGATCTCGGCCATCGGATCGGCACTAGATTTGTATTGTATTTGTTGAAATGGCATGTTCTACGTCATTTGGCAGTGAGATAATACTTACCAAAGTTATACAAAAATGTCTGAATTGTTTATTACTTCAAAGTTTGAACTTATGAGTCTATATACTTAATGTTGACCATAATGTTAAATATAGTTTCTTCTAGTGTTTATTTTTTTTCGCAATGCTAAGTAGGTGAGTAGCTCTACTTTCGCCTATAAGAGGCCTTGGAGAAGTACATATACTCTTATCTCCAGATGGCATTCGTGGAAGTTGGCGCTTAGAGTCCCTAGGTACAGTAGACTGTATCGTCGGGTTCTAGTTGCGCTGTCCTTTGTAATAACCGAAACAGCTTATTATCACGTGCAGGAAATGATGCGTTATCGACGTGTTAATGAATTCTTTGCTGTAATTTAATAATACATAGCAGCTGTGCACAATTCGCGTGCACTTATGTATTTTCGTATTTATGTATCGTTTATGTATATTTCGCACTTATGTATCGTTGCGGTCCACTTATGTATTTTCTGCGGCCCGCGGATATCGAACACAAAATAATACTTACACAGACTTCATAAATTAAAGTTTACATTTTGACTTCCACCTTTATGCAGCCTTACGCTGAGTAGTGATATCCACTTTGACTAAAGGGATTACTCGGCCAGATAGAACCTGGTCCTATATGCATATTTATTTCAAAACTTTGCAGCCGCATTTAAGAAAATGTCGTTCAAGTTTTTCTGAAAATGCGCAATTTAAAGTTCATATTTCACCCAAAACATCCGAGTTTTCGAGAATCTTCATAGAAGCAATTGTCGGCCTTACTCACAAAAGCGCTAACGTACAAAAAATGCATTTGATGTAAATATTAACGTCGCCAGATATATTAAAAAAATATAATTGTGTAGTTTAAAATGACAATATAAATACAAAACAAAAACAAAATCAAGTATAATTTGTTATTTTATTGAGTGCGTGGTTTCTAATTTTGTTCATATTTCACTCAATATTGCGCGAAAGCGACTAATATGGTCAAAACATTTAGGCTACATGATATTAATTAAAGAAGTAATTTTGAAGAACAAAGTTTATTTTAAGAAAAAGCTCTGCCTTCAATATTCTAGTTGTAAAAAGACGCCAAAGAAAATATAACTTTGCAGTTTTTCAAAATTCAGGGGTAACCGTGAAAATCGGACCTATATCAATTTATAAGTGCATTTCACTCTATTCTTACAAGAAATTTAAGAAAATTGGAATCATTTTAGAGAAAATTTTAAAAATCACCCTGGGGCTTCAAAGAATTATTTACGAAATCGCAGGGCTTCGAGTCGGGTCAGATCAACCGGAAAATACTCACTTAAAAATACATAGATTAGGCGTTATTATTGTTCACAGACGGTCGGATAGACAAAAGGAAGTTTTAAAAAACCAAAAACACTTCCAGGGACTCCAAAACGTGTTCTTGCGTTGAAATTTCGAAACCGATTTAATTTAATATTAAGAAATTTGTTTTGTTCCATTAAACGAAGAATAAGGATCTTCCTTACCGACATTGTAGAAGGATATTACAAAACCATCACAAATAGTACGAGAAAGCGTGGTGTTGTAGCACTAGTGGTTTCTATACATTTTTTGCTCGAGAAGAGCAATTATTTATTAGAGGTGATTACATGCCATGAAACTAGGTAGTTTACTCACCTTTTAACGAGTCTCTCGCCTCCGATCACCGTCCCACACTCAAAGTCGCCGGGCCTCAGATTTGTCTTAATGATCCCAATCTATGTATCTTCACACCATTTTCTATCCGGAACTTGAGACCCGCCCAATATCTTATGCTTGTTCCGAGGAAAAGGTTATTGTTTAGAACTTGAAAATAATAGCAGGATAGGTAAGGAAGGAGGATCATGCAGTTGAAAAAAGGAATATGATTTTTATTCGGATTCTTGGAATGCAGAAAAAAATATATTAGTAATGTAGGAAGTCAGACGGAAGAAAGAAAGAATTGACGAATTTGAAGGTGAATATTATTTGCAATGGTAGTTGAACTAAAGTAAGGGTTTGAAGGAGTGGGATTTGGTATCAAGGAAGAAGCTGTTATGGATTTAAATAATATCGTTCAAGAATAAGTACGCTACGAATTAGAGGGAAGTTCTGTAACACCACCGTGTTTATAAACGTACAACGGAGAACAAAAGGTGATCATCAGATTAAGAGTTTATTTTACAATAGATTGAATAAAATACGAAGTAAGTAAGGCATGTGTGTAATAGAATGTAGTTAACAAACACTTCTATTGCCACTAGGATAATATGCTTTTCAATGTCTATGTGAATAAGCTATTTCCTTCACATTGTGTTGAGTGAGTCCAACAACTAGATAGTATATCCTTCTCGTAGTCAAAGCTTCATTTAGTCGCCACAACTGAAACATGGTGGTTGCGACCTCGAATACGCTAGAAAGTTGTTGTCCTATTTCCTAGCTTCGCCGGCGTAGGTCGACTGGAGATTGTGCAATATGCTTCGTCTAGCCTTGTCGGGGCTTGATCTCGCCAGTCTCGTGCGGGACTGCATCTGCAGTACTAGCCAAAGTGCATCTGCAGTAGTAGCTCCAAGAACATACGAAGAATAAGATCGCATGGGATCTTTTCGGGAGTGTTTTATCTTATTCGTATATCATAATTCTTACAGTGTAGAATCATTACAGGACAATTATTATTGAATATTTTTTCTGTTCGATAGCAATTGATGTATTAGTATTGATAAGTAAATGGAATATAATTTTTTTTTGTCAGCTGCTACATTGTGAGTGCGTTATTGTATATCGTATTCTTCTTGAAGATTGTGAATGGAATGTGAAGTGATTTTAAAAGTGTTTTGAAACGCGGTCTTCATTGCGGACGGATATTCCATCAGCCAGGTGAGATAAATTAATATTCTAAACTTAAATTGGTTGTCAAATATTCAGAAAAAAAGGTTTCGAGCTGAAAACACTTCCTTAATTATTGTGCTTATGTTGAGTTGAATGTACGTGGCTTTACATTGCTCACGAGGACGGCTTAGAAAATATTTTATTACTTCATCTCAACAAAATGGTTTCAAATTTTCGATTATAGTAATCACTCTGCCACAGGCCGTGCAGTATGAACAGGTGTTTGACCGTGTTGAATGATACAATCGCCATATCCGAATGGCTCTTCAGCAGTGGGAAGAAAGAATGCGCTTAAAACATCAACAACAACATCAACATGCCATGATATTGCCTTGAAAACAACAAGGGGGGCAAGCCTCCTTCACGTAAAACACGACCTCACCGTAACACCATTTTGGACGTGCCCGGATACTTATGATCGATCACATAGAATATCGCGCACGGTCTGGGGCCCGTTTGTTATGGTACTGCTCCGGCCTTGTGTCGATCGGAGAAACCCCGGAAAACTGCCGACCAGAGCCGCCGACCGCCAGAGTTGTCCTCCAGACAGTGGCTGAATTCGACCAAGCAACGTTACTAGTGTCGAAAAATGTTGCCACTATCTGGACTCGAAGCCTACGACCTCCCGTTGTGAGGCTGTAAGGCAAAAAGAAATAAAATTGGTGTTTAAATAAATTATATTATTATGAGTTTATTTCCATGTAAGCATGCCAAATCGGACGTATTATAAAAAAAAACAATTGTATTATGTTGTGAGGTTTTGCTTTTCCAAAAGCAAAATAGTATGGATCAAAAGTAACCTGTTCAATAGAACGTAAAACGGAATATGTCGTTGGGCTGGAAATACTGAATCATGATCCATTTTTTCGAAGCGCTTGAGTGGTAAAGATGTTATTTTATACTTTTTGCAATGTGTTGCGTAGGAGGTCTATAATAATTATTTTATATTAGTAGTGAATGAAACATTGAAGTGAATATTTATTGAAAGTTGTACTTTTAATTGTGCTTTTATATTCAACGGTAAGTCGTTCTGGTTTCTTTTTCTAACTTCGCGAGTTTTGCTAACATGTGCGTAAAATCATTTACGAACATTATTTTATTTTATTTTATACTATGTTACTACAGTTCAGAATGCATTAAATTGAAATGGAACACAAAATCTTCTTTTTCAAATCCATATTTTTTCTTTTTCAGTTGGATATATTTTGATCTGTTGTATCAAAGTAGTCGTAATTGTATCGTGCAATTTAAAATTAACTCAAGCGGTGAATGGTTAAAAATTTCATTTATTTAATCAAATACCTGTATTTCGTATTGTATGTTGTGTAATTTACAATTTAAATTTACGTAATGGGTCGTAGTATTACACTATGCTTATGTCATAACGGATAGGTTGTTTTATCAAACATCAAAATGTCTTGGTCTTTCATTGCTTATTACGGATTGACGGAATGCTAACGAGGTCTGTCGATACCGGTCGACCTGCGGCATCGGAGGACTCCAGATCGCTAGCGGTGCGGGATTGCAAACCGGGCACCGCGTGCATCTGCAGCGCTCTGGTTCCGCGCCTCACTTCGCTCGCCCGGAGCGCCGCCCAGGGCGGAGGGAAGGGCGTGGCAGGCTGACGTGACGCGACGGCGCCCTGGGTGGTCTGGCCTCGACGCCCCGGCGCTCGCGGGTGCCATCGCGCGCCGATAGCATCGCGAAGAATCGCCTCTCGGCGCACCCGCGCCCGCGACAAGCGCGACAACAGCGGAGCGGGGCGGGTTCGGGGGGTTCGGGGCGGGTTCGTGGCGGGTTCCCGTGGCGGGTTCGGGGCGGGTTGCGGGGCGGGTTTCGGGGGCGGGGGTTCGGGCGGGTTCGGGGGCGGTTCGCGGACGGGTCTCGGGCGGGTTCGGCGGGTCGGGCGGGTTCGGCGTCGGGGGGGGTTTCGGCGGCTGGGGCGTCGGGGCGGGTTCGGGGCGGGTTCGGGGCGGGTCGGGCGGGTTCCGGGGCGTCGGGTTTCGGGGGGTTCGGGCGGGTTTCGGGGCGGGTTCGGGGCGGTTCGGGGCGGGTTCGGGGGGGCGGGGCGGCAGTAGCGAAATATCGGCTGCCTGTCGCCCGCTTGCGCACTGGGCCACCACCATGCCTCTGGGAGCCGAAATGCGAAGAGGCTCTCTCACGCTCTGGACAACACCTGGCAGTTTCGCCCGTCGTCGGGGCAAATACTAAGGACTTTGACCACGGGACCGACCGGAAGAACAGTCTCAAACAAAACTCGCCGGTTCATCGTTTTCTTCGGAATTCGAGTTCACGTTTACCCATGCCCTAGGGGTATCTGCGTGTGATCGTGTTCCGAGTAAGCTTCGATTCAGAGCCGGCAGCAACGTGCACTTGACCAAGCAGATGCGACTCTCGGTGGATAAACAACAACAAACAAACTAGAAGAGTTGGGATTGAGTATCGCGTTCGGTTCTTTTTGGTATGGGCATCCAGGAACACTTCTCTTGAACAAAATCAGAAACCGATGGGTTCTTGCCTGTTTAACACGCCGGGCTATAGCCACAGACGATTGCTCTTTTTTATCGTAGATCGGGACGGGCAAAGCTGTGACGCATAAAAGAGTTTTCTATATAAATGCCTGATATACTTTTCAACGCGTTTTAATACACAATTTGTATCTCGTAAATTATTGGTAGTGAGTTGGCGGCTTAATTTTAAAACACTATTTGAACAACATTTATCCAACTTTTGGTTACCAGCGCACAATCATTTTTCTGTAGAAAAAAAACTGTTTTTTGTTGTAACATAACATATCTTTGTCCATAATATATACGTATGCACTAAGAGAGCAAGTAAAAGTATAATAATTATAATAATTGTTTTGTAGGGAACGTAATTTTACATTTCCAATTCAATCAATAAACTGATTACAATTATTGGGGATGAATTACGTTTTAGACTTAAGGAGGATAGAAGTATTTTCTGATATGGTTCACTACAAACATACATGGGCAAATCTTGGTAAATATGTCAATTACTATATTTTCAGAAATATTTTACTCTGTTTCAAAAGTGAGGAGTGACTTATTGTTACGGATCACGAACAATTTGGGCCTCGACAAGGGAACACAGTAATATGATATTCTTTCTCTCTCTCCCCCTCTGTGTCCTCCTCTCTCACTTCTTCTCCCTCTCTCACTTCTTCTCCCTCTCTCACTTCTTCTCCCTCTCTCACTTCTTCTCCCTCTCTCACTTCTTCTCCCTCTCTCACTTCTTCTCCCTCTCTCACTTCTTTACTTTGTCTCTCTGGCTGTCATTCTCTCGGACTGTCTCTCTGCCACTCTCTCTCTGCCTCCCATCTCACCTCTTTCCCTCACCTGTTTCTCCCTCTTCTCAGTCTCACCTCTTTCCCTCGTCTCTCCTATTTCTCTCACTTCTCTCTCTCTCTCTCTCTCTCTCTCTCTCTCTCTCTCTCTCTCTCTCTCTCTAATACGCTTAAGATTGGTGATGGTTTTTGATGCGCCGTGATGCTGCATACCTAAAACACCTAGTTTTTGTGTCTCACAGGAACACTAGTTTTGGGGACGGTTTTGAGGAAGATGTGGGGAGTTTAAGGGTGACAGGCGGGGTCCGAATTATATTTCTTAAGTAGTTTTCAGCAAAATAATATTTTTTAGCTTTCTTTTTGGGAAGTAAGTTATTTCGGTGAGCACATTTGGTAGCATTGGCGGTCAAAAAAGTGCAAAATCCCGAAATCTATGTAAAATATTATTGAAGGAAGGTGACAAGAAATAATCTTACGATAGAATAAAGAGAGTTTTTGATTGTGTGTGAAATTAAATCTTAATGCGTAGCAATGGTTCCTTCCGCACAGTACCACCTGCTGAGCTTGGTTCTGCTGGCCTTCGCAGCGGCATGAATGATTTAGGGTTAGAGTCTCGACATGGCGGATTTTCAACACTAGCTAGGAAGTTAGGTCGCATTCAGCCGTTGTCGAGAGGAGAATTCTGATAGCCGGCTTTTTTGATTAGTAGTTTCTATGCTTTCTCCGATCAATACCAGGCGAATGCCGGAGAAGTCACCCTAACAAACGGGTCACTGACCGCGTGTTTCTTTCATCTTACCTTAGTTTCCTCCTCTCCCCTTCTCACACGATATGTGTGGTAGTATAGTGTGTCTGTATTTCTGAAAGGGGAGAGAATAGGAGAGGGGAAGAGGAAGGAAATATCGCGCGCGATACGTGGCCCCTTGTGGGGGTATGCTGTGGTATTCGCGTGGAGAAACCAAGGAAAACTACCGATCAGAGCAACCGGCCGCTAGGATTCTCCTCCAGACAACGGCTGATTTCGACGTAGGTATGTAGCTAGTGACGAAAATCTACCATCATGGGGAGTCCTAATATCTCCCTGTCAAAGCCATTGCAGAGTCAGCGAAAATGCTGGCTCTAAGCTAAAATCAGCCGGTCTCTTGGAATTCGTTGTAACAATTAGCAGCGCTTATTCAATGAGACGTTGGTAGAACACTCTTCACCACGCACCCCGTGCTGCGAGACGTCAAGAAATCTCGTGCGCATGTTAATGTACACTGCGTAAGTTATGTTGTCTAAGCTATCCGGGACGAGCCGCGTCCTTGTCATGGTGGCTAACGTTTCAGCCAGCGTATTGTGGCCTTCTTCAGAGCGTACTGCTCGACACTCACTTCAGCAGTACGCTCTGAAGAAGGCCACAATACGCTGACCGAAACGTCAGCCACCATGACAGTGACGCGGCTCGTCCCGGATAGCTTAGACAAAATTAACTCCGACCGCGGAAGCCCTACGCAACCACTGCGTAAGTTAGGGCGCCTTCCCACGGCGCGACCGCGGCGCGCTTCCTTCAAGCAGCAGAGCCCTGTCGACGGCAAGCCACCGCCGGAGCCACGGCCGCACCGCGCCGCGTGGGAAGGGGGTGGGGTCTGCCAGGGGTAGGTTTCGCCGACCGTCCGGCGACGACGAACAAAGGGACGGATCAGGTAGAAAGGCAGGGGCTGTGGGCGCAGTGGGAAGGATCGCATTTAAACCTGTGTTCTGCTTGAGGTGGCGCGTGGCCCTCGTCCGCTTCGCCGTAGCTGGAGTTCGGCGTCGGCTGCCGCAGCAGCCGCACCCGTTGCAGCGTGGGAAGGCCCTCATTCAAACAATGCTATGCTAGCGCGCCGCGCTGTGGCTGCGAAGCGTGCCCCGGCGGTCGCGCCGCCTGGGGAAGAGGTCGCTAAGGGGCGCCGTGGGAAGGGGCCTCCATCGGCGGGCGCTGGTTTGCGGCCGGTGGATCCGGCGGTGGCTCCGGCGGTGGCTGCGTCGGAAGTGCTCTGCTCCTTGAACGAAGCGCGCCGCGGTCTCGCCGTGGGAAGGGGCCCTTGCAGCAGGTACCTGCTTCGGTCCCTTTGTCCGTCGTCGCCGGAGGGTCTTCTGCCGCGCTTCTGCCGCGCTTCTGCCGCGCCGTGGGAAGGGGCCCTTAGTCTCTCGCGGATGGTTGGGCCGCCTACTGCGTGCGCCAGCGGGGCTGCGGGAAGAGCTTTCTGTCAGCGGAGGCGCGCTGTGAACGGCGACGACGCGCCCACTTAGCCGCGCGCCGCCACAAGAGGCGCGGCGCCCCGCTGCGCTCTTGCGGGTTCCCACAGCGGACGCGGCATACCGCGTCTCACCGCGCCGCGCGGCGGATCCGCAGGTGCAGACGGCGGTGGCGGCGGTGGCGGCGGTGGCGGCGGTGGCGGTGGCGGCGGCCCACTCCAAATGCCACGGCGGACGCGCGGTGCAACTGCAGAGGAGAAATAGAGGATGTGAAGCGAAGGACGTGAGGGACGAGATGCGAGGGGTGACTGACCGCGGAAGGGGATGGTGGCGATGGGGAAAGTGTGCTCAGATTCTCACGCGGACACTCATCTGTTGCATATATGTGAAAGGATTGAATGAACACGACGAAAAATCTACTATTGAACAAATACACAATTCTCTACCGAGCAGAGGTTACTTCTATTGTTGTATGAATTTTGGCATTTCGGGTCGATGGTCAGACTTTGTCGGCCACCTAATGTCTATTGTTACGATGATAATAAGAATACTTTTAAAAAACGATTTATTGGTTGATATTTCCAAGCAGATCATCATCATTATCCAGTCATTTGTCCCATTTGTGTATTGAGTGTTGTATTTCTGGAGATGCCAGTGTCCTCCCCACCATTGTATGGAGAGATACGGTGGAGACATGTTGGAGTAAGAGTTGTTTACCGCGTCAGGTATCTCTCTTCAACGCGGCAGGGCATCAGTCGGGTCAAGGTTCTAAGCATCAGGCAAGTTCAGTCAGAATGGAGAGAGGATAAGACAAGGAAGAAAAGGTCGCATGCAGTCTGTTTGTTAGGGCACTGCTCCGGCATTCGCCTGGTATTGATCGTGGAAAACAAATACGACAACTATCGATCATAGCAGCCAGCTGCTGGAATTCTCTTCCCCACTACGACTCATTTTTGACCTTCTAGTATCGAAAATCCGCCTCCGGTGACATTCGAACCCTTGTGAATCTCTCGTTCACATACGCTGCAGAGCCAGCTGCAATGCTGTCTCTGAGCGTATCCCATGGTGTGGGTGCCGATATGTTATCTCTCGGGTTTTAAGTTTTCAGTTGGTTGCTGGACCCGATGACTTAGGCATTAAAATAATAATGCCCGAAGCGTGGCATCCGGGTTCACTCTGGATGTCACGAGAATAAAAACAGCTAAAGACATTTTTAGACTGACCAGGGTCGGGCTTTCCTTTTTTTACGATTAAGAAATGAAAAAAATAATCTAATACCAGTTTGCTACTAAATAGAAAATATATTCTTTCTCCAACAGAAATTAAGAAAGGACAATAATTACTCTCACTAACTTTCAATGATAAACACACACAATTGAAACAATGCAAAAAACACAATCCAAGTTACTGAAAAGGACCAATTCAAAAAAATAATCAAAAGCACATACATAAGAAAGATGTTCACAATCAGAAAATAGCACAAATATTCAGTTCTTGAAATATTATGCTAAGAAAAATAATGATCTAAACCTACGCAAATGAAAAAATAACGAACAGTACATTTACAAATGTTATTAGTTCAGGTTGCATAATTACTTGCTTGAATATTTAATCTTGGTGAATTACTTATTTGAATTCATCCTCTAAATGAACATTCGCTTTCACAGTTGCTAAATAAATGATATTTTAAAATGTTTTTCAGTTCGTGTAAGTTCGCAAATAATCAAACATTTAATTTCCATTTGCGGTAAATAATATGATCTATAACATGTTGTGTAGAGTTCCTTAATTTTGAGAGAGAATTGTTCATTATTGACTGAGATGTTGATACATTTTAATGCAGAAAAGTAACTTTGCGTTGTTGCTATGGAAATGGTTTTTAGGTCATTCAGGTACATGGATTAAATGCTAGTAGCATGAATGCTACAAAGCGTATCAAATGTCACATATTTATGAAAAACAGTTTTATTTCGTATTATTAGATTTGCAAAAATATTATTATTGCTATATAACTAAGACATTAACAAATAGTCAAGTGATTTGGCTTTGTGAGGCAGGGGCTTGGGGCAGGTGAGCCCGAGAACGTATACACTTAAGAGTGCTGCCTAAGGCATGGATGTATTAAGTGATGTTCGTGTCGTAGGACACATTCCGAATCCATTGTGATATCTTTACCATTATCATTCCATCATCCTTTTGGCCAGATAGCCGTGTGTGAGTGAAATGTGTTTGTCAATATGAACTAGATCTCTAAAACCAAAACAAAAGAGCAGGCACCGAGATGGGACCAAAGAGTCACTGTGGCCAAATATGTGTAGATACAGCTCCGAGATAGACCTAAGCAATATTTGGCAAGCGCGAAGGTTCCCATCACTGGAAAAGTCCCCAGAGGAGCGGTAGGTACCGCGATTGGCTTTGGTAGCTCCTTTAGACGCCGACAGCAGCTGGAAAGAGGATGGGGAAAACCCGAAATGCAAGAGAGATTCACAAGAATAAGAAACTAACTAGTGCGAGAAAGTCTGTCCCATTCTGTAGCAATAGTATTTTTAAATACTTTGAGAAGCTCTTCCTTCTCTGTTGTAATTGAAAGTTTAAAGTAAATAAACAAGTAATTAAATTAATTTGTTTTTGTTCCTTATGTTATTAATTCGTCGTTATAATAAATTAAAATACTTTCTGATGCTTTTCCCCGTCTCTCTAGTTAAAAAACGCGAAGATTTCTTAAGGTGTACTTAATTTATTTTGCGAATTGTTTTGTTAGCTAAATATTTTAACTATCCTGAAAAGAGTTATACAGAAAACACAACAACAAATATTGTGATGTGTTCGCAAAAATGAATGTGAAATGAATGCACGTAAAAGAATGAGTTTTCTATTAAATAATTTATTATTTAGAATATTTATTTTTCAGAACTCCTTGAGTTCGTTAAATTTATGAAGTTGTTATTGTGAAATTTACAATCTATGTATATTAATGTATATATATAAATATATATATATAATAAGCATATTATTATACATAAATTGTAAATGTCACAACAATAATAATATAAAAACACGATTGTATTGCGTTGTTTGATAAATTTATACATTTTCAGCATTGACATTAAATTGCAAAAACATTTTTGACATTAGAAAAATATAATTTTTAATTACATTATTAAGAAATTAGGTGCTACGAAACTTCATTCCGTTTTGCTACGCCAGCAGGTATCTTGTCAAGACAGAAGTTATGCAACTTAAAATGCAGAAAACATTTTAAAATGTATTAATTACTCAAATTAAACAGTATTACTTTATTATTCTTTCATTACTAAAACGATTGACACGAGTATTTCCATTTCAGTGACAAAGTTTTATGAAAACGGATGCAACAGAAAGTGTACTTGTGCTTTTTGGTTTAACACTGAAACGTGATACTTTCCTTTTTATGATAACCTTTCTTATAAATTTTACCATAAAAAATATTTTAAAAAACAATTTTGCTTGTGATTGTTGCGTTCTAACCTAATTGTCATATTTTTCGGGCTTTGTATGAAAATACGTGTGTGTTGATGAAATTCCTTCTGCAAGGGGAAGAACTGTGGACGTCGTCGCTTGCTGCCGAGCTGCGTCCACGCGCCGCGCGGTCCGCGGAAGCGAATCTCCACTTGGGACTCGCAGCGGAATGCCAGATACCCATCTGCGTAATTATTAATTACTGGAATTAGGGCCGGATCAGATCGATTTTGGAGGCCGATAATTACACGGCACGTCCGGGAATAAATCAATTTCATAATTATCTGCCGGAGAAGAACCCCTTTTGACGTGCGTGATTTATTCGCCGAGCCCGAAATTAGATTTAAGGAAGATGGACGGACGGACGGACGGACGTACTGTCGCGTATTGATGGCAAGAAGCTTATCTCGGTGCAGTGCATCGGGTAATTGCTTGCGATTTCGAGTCGATAGTGATGAATTTTCAGCGAAGTTTTCCTTGTGTGACGGGTGAGCTATCAAAAACGAAACGACAGCAGACATTTAATTTTTAAGTCAAAAATGTTAATTTTTTGTGAATAATTATTTTAAATAACGTACTACAGCTTTTAATTATACAATAAGTCAGACGAGACAAACGCGAAGTACTTTCTTTAATGATTACGTTGAACTTTACGTTCTTTAGAGAAAAAGCTGAAGTGCTATGTGGACGGGCAATCGTTCACAGTCATCTTGATTCATGACGTAATTGAACGTACCGTCAGTGAGAGCAGTGTTGCTGTGCTGCTGGAGCGAAAGTTATTACTTCGTTTCAGCAGGAGTATGTATCATTTGAATTAATAGTATAAGGTGTGGCTGAATATTCCGCAACACCTCGTACTCTTGCCTTGCTCAGCGCTGCGTCACTGCTTCAGATGCGATCTATGTAAATGCATGATATTTTACGGCACCGACAATCCCTCATGAAGACGCAGTAACTGATAATTAGTGCGCCGGGAGGCCGATTGAATTTTTTTGTGGTCGTAATCACGTCAGAACGCAATTCGTAATTCAGGGGTGTAAACTGTAGGGTCGAATATTCATTTCCTTTCTTGTGTTGTTAAGATCAGTATTATTTTTTCTCATGCACATCTGGTACGAACTCATTTGAGTTTATTTTCATAACTTTACTATGTTTTCCGTAAAAATACACTATTTTGATTTCTTGTTGTTTTCTAACTTCCTATAGAAATTGAGAAACTCTCGATTGACCGAAGAGGCCATAAGTTTCGGTCATATACTGTTAATTTAGTGAAAACATGGGCCCATTGTTTTGCGGGAATCTTCAGGATAACGCATAAATGCCGACAAAGTCGTCACAACAATACATTAATTACTTTTCATTTTTACTTTCTCCAGTAATAAGAGATAGTATTGTAATTGTGCGTCGAGAATCCGCGATTTTTTGACAGAAAAACTCTTCTTGCCGCGCTCTAGAAACGAAAAAGGGCATAAATCATGTCTTGGTGAAAAATAAATTACTTTCTGGATCACATTTAGTCAGAAGCCATGTTTTGTTGGTCCTTGATACTAAAAAATCGATTGACGCCAAAACGCCGGCGGCTCTAGGCGGGTTAGTTTACTAAGCTCCGTGAAGTCATAGAGGTTAAGCGAATTCGAAACTCGTGTGTTCGCGGTTAGGTGACCGGCTAGGAACACCCGGAATCTAACGAAGTCGAACCCGTGGCCGAAAGGATAAAAGGCACTGACTGACTGCGACGTGACGAGACTTGACAAAGATAGTAAAGGATTACTCTATGCACGCTCAACGCCCAACAAGGGTTCAAGAGACGCGTTGCGTAAACGACGACGCAACAAATCATTTTTTTTAAAGTCCGTCTCTCTCTCTGTGTCCGTCCGTCTTTCTGCCCCTCTGTCTGTCCGTCCGTCTTTCTGCCCCTCTGTCCGTCCGTCCGACTGTCTGTCCCTCTCTCTGTCTGTCCGTTCGGCTGTCTGTCCCTCTCTCTCTGTCCGTTCGGATGTCTGTTCCTCTCTGTCTGTCCGTTCAGCTGTCTGTCCCTCTGTCTGTCTGTCTGTCTGTCCGTCCGGCTGTCTGTCCCTCTGTCCCTCTGTCTGTCTGTCTGTCTGTCCGGCTGTCTGTCCGGCTGTCTGTCCCTCTGTCTGTCCCTCTGTCTGTCCCTCTGTCTGTCTGTCTGTCTGTCTGTCTGTCTGTCTGTCTGTCCGGCTGTCTGTCCCTCTGTCTGTCTGTCTGTCTGTCTGTCCCTCTGTCTGTCTGTCTGTCTGTATGTCTGTCTGTATGTCTGTCTGTCCGGCTGTCTGTCCCTCTGTCTGTCTGTCTGTCTGTCTGTCCGTAAGTCCGTCAGTCTGTACCTCTGTCCGTCCGTCTGTCCGTCCGTCTGTCTGTCCCTCTCTCTGTCCATCCGGCTGTCGTTCTGTCTGTCAGTCTATCTTCCTGTCTGTATGTCCGTCCGTTCTGTTTGTGGTCAACGGTAGTGACTAAACTATTACCAGCTACCTCCCACCAGCGAGGCACCGCCCAGCCGAGACCAGCTCTAAGCTCCCGAACGTGTGGTAGTGTAGTGCGTGTTAGTGTGTGTGTAAATAGTGGTGGTGATAGGACAAAGAAGAGGAAGGAAAGATCGCGCGCCGTCCGTTGCCCGTTTGTTAGGGTACTGCTCCGGAATTCGCCTGGTGTTGATCGAAGAAACTACGGTAAACAACCGATCAGTGCAGCCAGAATTCCCCTCCAGACAGAGGTTGAATTCGATCTAACCATGTAGCTATTGTCGAATATCGTGCCACCACGAACGGGTATCGAACATAGAATCTCCTGGTCAGAGACACTGCTGTGACATCAATTGATACCCTGACCTACCCCTCCCGGTTAATTTTTGTTGAACCCTCTGAATTTTCAAATAGTGCAAAAGTTAGAAATTATGCGAAAAAATGTGTCATTTTGTAGTACCTCTAGTTTCATGTATTCAGTAATTTGTGCAATAGTAAGTACTAATTATGGTCGAGATGCAACCAAAAGAAACTTGACACGCTTATGAGCGAGATGCAACCAAGCGACGAGATTCCCATACAAAACAAGACGGGTGACTTTTGTCAGTCTGTACTCTGCTTCATGTTGAATGGCCATACCCCTTCGACGTGCTTCAGCTTGTCATTTGTGAGCGGGGTCTGCAATTTTCTGCCGTCACACGCTGTTGTTTCGCGCGTGCGGGCCGCTCTTCTCTCCTCTCTGCTCCGCTTGTCTTTTCATTTTCCCATAGCCCCCTGACCTCGCTGTCGCTGCCGACCTTAATTGTGACAGGTCACCGCCTTTGTGCAGTATCCCGTGTAGGGAGACACCCTGCGAGTGCATTTTCGGCACCGGAATGGTCCCAACCGCACCCCGTGCATTGGATTGTGATTTTGTGAATTTTTCGCAATCAGCGGGAGTCACCTTTAGTACGTTTGCGTCTGCATAGATCTTGTTTATTTCATTTCTTTATTATGGAAAACAACATTTGAAGCTCGCTGTTGTTCGATTAAAATTCGATTGTTATCTAATCGATCGTTCGTTCATCACACGACAATCGCACTACAATGTTCGCTGTAATACATCGAACATGGTAATACATTAGTCTATCATTTCAACCCTTCTCATCTCACCGCGGTGTGAGTCACGGTGAGTGTGCTCATCTCACCGTGATCTACATCTATTATTACTACGTTTGATTAAACAACAAGAAAAATGAATTAGAAATAAATGCTATTGTAAATTATGCATAATATCTTTTTGGCCTGTACTGACAACTTTTTATGTGCCGTTTACATCAATGTTCGGAGTCGTGCAAGGTTGCCAAGCCACATCAGCCTAGTAAACAATAAGGTGCCCCCAAAATAGTCTTTCATTAACGCAGAAGCGTAGATAAAATTAGTGGGGCTACAAATTTCCTATCTACTCTATAATAATAATATACAGTGGATAATACAAAAGATGACTCCACAATACGAATTGTAATAGAAAAAAATTAATAAGTTTCAGTGTTTATGTACACCATATGTAAGTATTTTATCTTATTAAACACGTAATTTTCTAACTTCTATACAGCACACACAACACGATACAATGGCTCATCACTTCTTTCTCTTTTTATATTTCACTCCACATCACCAAACGACATAACCCCTCAATACAAACACGACATTGATAACCGACATTAATAATGTACTGAATACTACTAATATTTTAGTACTATCTGTACATTCGTATTTCAGCGATCTCTTGCAAAACACTTTAGCAAACTGCTTGAAACAAAACACATCAGTTCGCAATGCCAAAACCAGCACATTTGTTTTCAGAGGTTAGGGCATACTTTCTGTCAGAGGAATTGCAACGCAGAGAACTGTGAGAATAATGATTGAAAAAACGTAGTATTAAGGTTGGTGCGTGATGGTAGCAGGCAACTATTAAATATAGTGAGGGTGTACGAAGAACAAATCGCTGTGTTAAGATTATTTCGACACGGAAAAACAACGAAATAAATTGTTATTACGTTGAAGCCTCTCGTAATCAAATCTTTATGTTTCTCAAAAGGTTTATGCATAAAGAAGGCGCTGCTAATCCCCCCAAAATTAAAATATCCGTTTCAAATGTTCAGGTTCTAGAGTTCATTAAAATCGATTGTGGATTGTCAGTTTTGGAGAAAATCGTCTGATCTATTTAAGCGCTAAAGTTGACCACAGACGAACTGACGAACCGACAGACCGACGGACCGACAGCCAGACTGTCGGACCGACGGACAGACTGGCGTATGTACTGACGGGCGGTCTGCCGAACGTTTTGACCTTAAAACAATTTTTCGATGTCGAGGTCACAGAAAACGTGGATTTTTGTTTACAAAGCGTACTAGATGAAGTAATTTACTACTTATTTACTACAAGATTTATCCACTTTTTCGATTTCAGGTTCCCACAGGAGCAGTTTTTCTGACGAAAATTGCCTCTTTTCACTGCTCTATTACAATTGTTAAGCTTTTCTACGTAAGTACGTAGTATGGCGAACAAGTAATAGGACACACTTTTTATACAATTACATGCCATGATAAGTGATACGATTTTATGGATTTCTGGATGGAACAGCAGATGTGTTTGTGTATCTAGAGTAAAAACTCATGTGACAGTGTTGAAAACAATTATAAAACCATTAAATATGATATTTTCAAACGAAACAATGAATTTTTCATCAGGTTATGCTTATCAATAGAGAGGATGTCTATGCCCTAATTATCTTCAGATAACGACTTTAGCTTTTAAAAATATGAATTTATGACCTCAGACTTTTGAAATATGTACATTAATATGCTATTAAAATTAAAAATATTTATTTTATTTCCTCTATAAATCTTTCCTGATAAATTTCAGGAGACGCATTTGTGGAATGAAAATATATATTTTTGTGCAAACATAATGTAATGTACCTTACTTCAAGCAGAAATAATTGAAGTTAATATTCACCTTAGTGAAGTACATTGAATGTCTTGTTGGATGTGATAAGGTGAAACTGAATGTGAGATATTTGGTGACTTGAAATGATGAGACGTTCTGTTTAGAATATTTCATGTTAATAGTAGTTAAACATGAAGGTATATTAACTGGTAATGAATGTATTTGTTGAGATACTTTCGTGTTATTGATTTGCTCACTGTGCGCTGTTTTTAATTTGACTTGACTTACGACTGCGCAAGTGTATGATTGAGAAATGTAAATGACTTCATTTTCAAACTGCTTTTTGTACTAATTTACTGGACGAGTTTTGTGTCACTCCCGTGTTTCAAGAGGTGTTGAGATTTTTCCCTTTCCTGGTGCCCACTAGGTCTCTTGCGTGGCAACCCGTCGCTTTCAGTCGAGCATAGGCTGTCGTTTCAGCCTCAGGAATGCCTTTTAGCGAAATTGAACAAGAACTGAGAGCGATCTCGTGTTTTAATGCACCGGTTTCGATACAGGTTGGCACAGTTCAAGTAATTATCATTCTAAACGATTCTTATCGCTTCTCACTAACTCCTGCGAGAGAGAGAGAGTTGCGTCTGCGCGGAATGCGACTGGCCACGCACGATCCCTCGAACAGCTGTATCGATAAATGTCGAATTTCGTTTATCTGTGTTTAAGCAAGCTGCTTGGCGAATCTTGCAACATCGCGCATCTACCAATTACGCATCCAATAAAGCTCCCAACGAACACGTACCACATATGAGCTCTGCTGAGAGGAAATTTTGAAGGAGTCAGAAAAAGGCATTACAATTACCTTCTAATACATATTACATTTAGATTACCAATGTTCATGGAAGTAAAAACTAAGGTACAAGATGTATAGTTGTAGTAATTGTACATAGATCGCGTTCAAACCTTGGAGATTTCCCTAAGGGATATTTATAGTAGTTGGATGCCAGTCTTCGTTTTTTTATTTGGGAAGGAGTCAGTGGTAGGGTAAACGACATTTCACAGGGGTTGGGCTAGTCCCTGTCAAGCAGTCAAGCTCGTTTTGTCGGAACAAATTTCACATGCGATTGTCCGAGAATCAAATCCAGACGTCTTTGGTGAAAGGCAAGCGACGAAGCCACGAGATGGCCCTAGCTACATAGCTAGGTCGAATTCAACCGTTGTCTGGAGGAGATTTCAAGCAGCGGCTGCATTGATCGGTACTTTTTCGTGGTTTCTCCGATCAATACTAGGCGAGTGCTGGAGTAGTATTGTAACAAACGGGCCACGGACGGCGCGTGATCTTTCGTTACCCTTTCTTATCCTTTCTTCGCCTCTTACTTACACACACTACACTACCACACGTGTCAGGAGACCGGTCGAGAGCTTAGAGATTGTCACGGCTCGGGCGGTGTTCCGCTGGTGGGAGTTATCGGGTTGGTAGACAGAAAATAAACAGATCTTAACATTTACTCGTATTCTGCCAAATGAATGAGAATTGGCACTCATGATTGGACCTACTGCTCGTGATGTCACATAACACGTAATTAAATACAGTAGAACCCCGGTATTCCGAACTAATGAGGGTGGTCTGTTCGGATTATCCAAAAACTTGTTCCGTGTATATACAAATATATCTACAGGATTATCAGACACAATAAAACGTAGCGTATGATGTGAGAAAAAATGGCAACGCATCGTAGCGATCAGTCACATCAGTCGCATCTTCAGGCACATTCAGTTCTTTACGTCAAAAGAATATTACCGAGTTTGTAAGTTCCTCTAAGTGAAAATTATTGCTCTACAAACATGTGATATACACCGTAGTTACCAATGCAATAAACTTTTCATTTCCACAACTTAGGTTTTAATAATCAGTTGTACAGTAATTGTCAAATCCTTTCTTCATACTACAAATAAGCATTTTATTTTTGTTTAATTTTCCTTCATCCCGCATTTTGTTTGAATTATCCGAAATTTCGGATTTGCGAGATTCGGATTAGTGGGGTTCTACTGTATTAGGGTTCCCTACGTTGTTGCCGATTATTAAGATGTCTTAGTAGAACAAGATGTAAAATATGTCAACCTGGACACCTCTGTATGTTGAACTCATCTAGACACCTGTGTATCTTGGAAGTTGGCACTCTTGACTCTCTTAATTTTGTCAGGTTCTTTGAAAATGGAAAAAGACGCTTTAAAAAAATGGATTTTCTAGTATCTAAGCTGCTTTGTCTCCTGACTGTTTGTTGGGTCTTCGCGTTCACTGAATATTTGAAATTCTCAATAGTGGGCTACGAGTAAGGTATATCTTTCTAGGGTCTCAGTGTGTGATGACAACATGAAACGGAAGTTTCCGGAGTTCATTGGTTGAAGAGGGGAAATCCATTTTTGATTGATTAAATAGGTCTGCCGAAATTAATTGCCAAAAAATTTGTGAAGAAGTCGCTGTTTCGGAATGGTGTGCGCAACGGAAGAGGACAGGAAAGATGTTTAACAATGAGCAACAAAAGGTTTTTTTGTTTTTTCAATTTTCCGAATTAACACATCCCCATAAGTGTCAGGCTAAAGGTAGAAAATAAATATTTGTCAATGAACTTCAGTTTTATTGCAGAAAATACATTTTTTGAAAATTGAATACCTCTCTGAGTTCAACATTTGTCTCTCTTGGACTTTTAAGTACTCTGGGTTTTCATCATAGACAGATTTTACTGTTTTATATTCAGAATTTTTCAAGATGTTGATTTTCGCAGAAAGGCTGAGGGCCAAATAATTTGTATTAATTTTTGTAGAAAAATGATGTTACAAACACATACAACCCGTGAGCGACAACCCAGTGCATACATATTAACGTTGTCGCTAGATAAATGATCTGATAGTTCGAATGAACTGCCAGAATGAAATATATGCAGGTCCACGATTCCAAATAAGTCACTGTAGATCCATGTCAGAAGCGTAAGTTATGTTGTGTAATAACTATCATCAGACGGCGGCGCTGCTTCCGTGACGCCTGGGGCGATGGGCGATGGACTGAAGCTGATGCCGTGGTACTTGTCGCCCTTCCAGGCGCCAACGCGTCGCAGCTTCTTTGATTAGAGACCCCAGAGCGCACATTCAGCGACGTGGCACAGCTTGGAACATTGGATGTTGTAAGATGTATTACGAGAGTGTACGGCGCAGAAAAGGAAGGAAGGAAGGAAGGAAGTAAGGAAAAATATATGAGTAGAAATATCACTTTTCTTCCGTGCGGACGAAACAATATCCTTCAATTCACCTGCTGAAATGCAGAGAACGCTTAATCAATTTTTTTCTCAAACTACTTCATGATTTCTGCTTTGTTTACATATCAGGCGTGAAAGGTTTCTAGAGGATGTCTTCGTTTGGAAGCAGTCTTTTAACCCTTGTCAATCCATGTGTAAAAGCTCCGCACTCGGTGGCATTACAGCGTGGTAAGCAGGGAAGTTGGTAGAAATGGTAGAAGACCGCGTACTTCGTTTGGGAAATGGAATATTTACAGAAATGATATAAATTACTATTTTAAAATGTGTGAAACATTCTTAGAGAACGTCTACGAAAGCGATGGAAGTACAAAGAGATGTGTTCGTGTTATGTTTTCAGCTTTCAAGTGGAATATAAATTACTTATAGCACTAAGTACTGCACATCCTAATTGTCCGGTAAACAAAGCATACATTTGAATATAGTACCTAGAATCCAGGCAGTTGCTTTCCTCTGTTTGTAACTCTCTCTGAGTGGCAAACCTCTCTCCCTCTCTCCAAGAGCATGTGTGGGTGATTGTGCAACTTCATTTTCGGAGCTCAGGGAGCGCTGAAGTGGTGGCACCCCGATCAGAACATTCGTGAAGAATAACGATGGTTTCGCCATTCTTCAGCAGATTTTCTTCCATGACCCGGCCGGCTGACTCTTTCGGGATTTTGCGAATTTTCAGTTCTTGTTCACTCTAATGACAATCATCTTATTTTTGTTGGTAATTTTAATCATTTTACCTAATTTGTTAGCGAGTTTGATTACTCATTATTCTGTGATAGAATTTGCTCTATCACCTTTTTCATTACAGAAATTTGGCGATTTATAAACACTAATTAATTCATTAGTCAGTGGCCATCTTTTGCTCAAAATGATTTCCTCAATGGGTTAACGGGTGGCACAGGAGTTCCCACGGGGGTCATCGCTTCCGTGGCCCGCGAGGCGCGCCGCCCCGCGCCGCCCCGCGCCGCCCCGCGCCGCCCCGCGCCGCCCCGCGTGCCGCCCTCCAATATATAACGCGCGCCGGCGCCGCCACATAAAGCACATCGACCCCGAGTGTTTAGTGCTTTAAATTTGGTCTGCAACGGCGCGGCGCGGCGCTGCCCGCAAGCGGCCAGGAAAGCCACGCAGCTCCGGTCGAGAGATTACCGAGATTTGGCTCTCGTTTGAAATGGTCTTCAGATGAATTAGCTTGCTTTTCTCACTCACTATTTTCAATTTCATTGCGATGGAAGTAGACGTGTAATTGTGCCGAGTGAAATGTATTCCTCCAGGCTGCCACTAAGTATTCTTGACTCAGGCGATTTTACTTTCAAGAAGGACAGGGTATATACTCTCTGGGCAGGGTATTGTGTAGCAAGAAATAGAATCTAGTAGACAGTCCAATTTCTATTGTTTTGTAATACGTTTGATTTAAAATTGAAACGATTATTACTTTTATAATAATTTTAAATCATAAATAATCAGATTCTTGATTATCTCAAATCATATATAAAGTTGGAGTTATGGAATTGTTTAAATTGCTTAGATGACAAGGAAGATTCAGGATCTTTAAATCTCATGTTGATATTGCATATACGATGCCAAGTTATTAGCCGGTGTTGGGCGGGTATTTATTTATTGATTTGTATTTATTTAACATCTCCGCCCATCTTCCTGCTTCTAGACCGTTCGGTTCTCCCATCTCGTCCGCCCCTCCTGTCTCGCCCATTCCCCTACATAATATAGGCGAAATGAGTTTGTATGGAAATGTATTTTTTAATAAAAGTTATGCATATTTCTTTTCAAAACTATGGACTAGAAGGATGTAATTAATTCTTTCCTTAACTATATTGCTTATTTGATCTAAAATAGTTTTCAGCTGCACTTAAGTGTTTTTTAAATGAAGAATTTACAGAAAAAATATAGAATATAGCTTTTTACCAAATTGCGTTGAACTTAACGTTTTATTCCTAATTTCGAACTCTCTTTTCTTACGTGTTTAACTTGACGGTATCTTTATCTTTACTTTTGATATTGTGAGTCAGCTTTCTGCAATACTAGTACCTTACGATAGGCTTTCGATTTTCTCAATACAACACTTTTACTGAGCGGTTTTCACTAATTTGAGTAAGAACACTTTCGAAGTGTTTAGTAAAAAGTTTTTTAAAATTGTTTCTTTATTCGTTACCTATGATCTGGTTCAGCTAAGCAATTTACCCAGTATCTCAGCTTCAATTAAACGGTTTACAGGAATTTCTATCTTATACGGGATAAAGGTGGCAATTTGTGTACTTCATATAAACATTTACCATTACCTCCTCTTCTTTGTTCAAAAATGCTTAATTTTTTATAATATTAGATATCATTTTTCTTAGGCAGTACATTTCATTTAAAAATAATGTGTAATTTGTATCCTGTGTCATCAAATAAAAATAAGCACCTCCACCTCTTCCGAGATTCCAATTGAATGCAAGTTCATTGCACCCGACTTTATCTTTAAACTCAATTAGCTCCCGCCATTGGCGCCGTTACCCTCTTTGACTAATTGCCGACGCGAATTGTATTTAACTTCCTAAGCGCCGCCTGATTGCTCAATATATTGAACTTGTTTACGCTAATGACGGGCGGTTATCTCATTTTATCATGCGCTCAGATAGATAAGCCCTCGTTGACCACGTATGCGCCCAGAATGCAATTTTAGCGTTCTTGTTCTTTTTCTCTCAGAGTTGGCAAAGTAGAGGGGGACTCCCGAATACATTTCTCGCGAAATGGAATCTTGTTCGCAATAAATAAGAATGAACCTGTTTCTGTCAAGAATTTTCGATTTCCAAAATAATTCCAAACTCATACGAAATCTAAGTAATAATCACGTTAGCTTCTAATACCAGAAGTTTGCAAATGAAATGTTTTTCTTATAATTATCATTTTTGCCTTTGTCTACATATATTGATGATCTAATTCAGTTGGCGCCTTCTTCTTGATCGATGAGGAATTCTTTCAAACAAATATTGATAAATCATCGTGTTTAAATAGCGTTAAAGAGTTATTTATATTTAAATTGAAACTGAAACAAATTGCTTGTGGAGATGAAGGTAGTCGGATAAATAATATAGTATCCGCTGTTTTTATAGTGTATTTTATGTAATAATTTTTAACTGATGAATCGATCCTAATTTTATTCTGATGCTTGTGACTTTATCAGATTACTCTCTTTAGTGACGTTCTCGTAGGAAAAAAATGAGCAATAGTTGCTAACATTTTAAGTAAGTTTCTCTAATATGTAATTACAATTTGTCTTTATAATTGCATCAATGTACTCACGTTTCCATTACAGTAATAAAATGATTCTCAGTAGTAAAAAAAATAAAACTTCATATCTCACGTTACATTGTAAAGCCTCGCGATAAATAAAATTATGAAACTCGAAGAGAACCGCACTTGAAGGAGACGTTCTCGCTAAATCCGCATATGAAACGATAAAACGTGAATAATGTTGATAACTATGTTCAATCTAATTACAAATTTCGTGTTGTATTATCGGCAATTTCCTTATCTTAAAGCACATTCAAGGAGAAGTACAGATTGAGCTGAGCGCCACGATTGCCTCACGCCTACACCAGAGCTTGCCACCTTCTCTTGCGTAAATCATTGTGCATCGTAAATTGCAATCGTAAATCAGGGGTCCTGAGCCGCCCTGTGATTTACTAAGTCTGGTAATGCTCCGGGCTGGTTGGACGCCGGTTGCGCCCACGAGGGTCAAATTTTCCCAGACATCACCGAGTCAGTCAGTCACAGTCATTATTCTCTCGTCAAAACAGTCTTTCAGATGCAAAAATGTATTTTAATAATAATGATAATAATAATAACAATAACAATAACAATAATGATAATAACGTTTTGATTCTGAAAAGAATAACGACATACTAAATGATTATGAGATTGCAACGAAGGTTGACTATTGAGAAACTGAAAACCTATTCTCACGCAATTGTTGACCTCTCAATTGTGGAGAAACCTATAATAATATATTATAACATATTATTATATATTAATATTTAATATATAATGCTACACTATTTTTATGGATTTTTATTATAAATCTGTTATAAAAATAACTAAAATAAGAAAATAGATATTAAAATGCCCAAGCTTGCAATAGAAGAGTAACAAGGAGAAAAGTAATCCAATTATCAGCAACAAAAAACAAAACAAAAAACCATGAAAAATAAGAGAGTGCACATTTTACGGTGATATGTTAGGCTATCATGCGGCATTCTGAGACATGTATTGCGATAATTCATCATCAGACTTAATGAATAACATATTATTTGATCCCACAATGCAATCCACATCAAGAAATTCAATACTTAACTCGATACAAAAAGTATGCCTCACGTAAGACAATTGAGATGGATCGTAGTCGTAATTGTCTTAGGTAAACCAGAGTTGTTTCGTTTTTATTCTGTTGGTATAATGAAAAGAGTGAAGTGAAATAGAGAAATATCTCAACAGGGAAAAATATTCCAATAGATATCTTTAGCACCAAAAAGGGTTAATTGAAATCGATGTTTGTGTGGTAAGGGCTTGATGTGCCACAACTCTAAGTGCTATTGCTGCACCTCGGGTGTTTCAATACCCCAACGCCGCTTCGCCTACCCCAACGCCTGGAATTGTAAAGAGCGCCGGATTCCCGCGCGGGAGAGCTATTGTAGTATTTATGAAAATTGAACCCGCGCAAGTCTCCGCGTGCACGTGCGGCGTGCGCTCCTCATTAGTCTCCGCTCTCTTCCCCCACGCCGCTTCCCATCCATTACGGCGCGCGGTGCCCTCGCTCTCCAATTCGGAGCAGACGTATCTCCTCTGCTATTTACCTTCCGCAGATGCGGCGTCTTAGACCATCGCTCTTGCCTGGCGTGCCATGTAACTGGTTGCTCTGCGCCGACCTCTGTATTTTACCACTGGGTTTGTCACTTTGTTTGTTACAACAATCAGTCTTTGTTTGGCGTTCTCGTTCTGTCGTGAATCATCTGTATTATAAAAGAAAACCGATGTACTCCAAAGAAAACAAATTGATTGAAGTGTCGCTCTGTTAAATGTGTTTCTGTTTTTTTGCATTTTCAAAAAATAAAAAAAAACACTCAGAAGCCCCTCCAACATAGCGATGTTTTACTACAAGCCATAATAAAATTATATTTACGAGTAATCCAAGAAATAGCATTGACAATTGCTCATGAGAGTATGATGAGGAAAATGTAGTTTTGTATTCATTACAATACAAATTCAAATCTGGATTTATTCTCTCTTGATTGGTTACTTTAGGTTCCTTTATTTGTTTCGTGTTATATTATGACCTATATTCTACAGTTAGTTTTGTTTGGTCCCTTACTTCAGTGGTTTTTCATTTCAGATTTCAGGATTTTTTAGTTCCTTTCCAGTAGCCATGATAAATAAGACATTACGAGATTCAGTTGGTAGCGCCGACAGGAGCAGAAAGAACCTTCTGCCGCGCACCCCGCTATCGCAACTGTGTTCTCCAGCGAGAACACTTTTTTGTTCCCTCTGCTTGCCTCGGATGCTCCGCCTCTGCGCGTCCGACAGCAACTCGGAATTTATATTCCTTGAAGATTTATTTTGCTTTCAGAACCTCGCTAGGCTGGCTGCAATGAAATGAGGAAGTATCCGTGTTATTAATACATTGAATTTTTGTATAGAAGTTAATGGAATATATATTACGGACGAAAGATAGTGAATTTATCCGTCTCTTTGTGTTGTGAAAATTTATGTGCTTTAATGTTAAAAATGAAAATGCTTCCGAGAAAAGTGGGCATACTTAATTTCAATTAAAGAATTCGGTTTTTTGAATTAATTTTCGGACCTAGTATATCATAGACACAACTGCAGAATCTTGTTGAATGGCGACATAACTAATTTTGTCTTACTAATACGTAATTTATATGAATTTGCTTAAGCAGAAAAATTAATATAATACGAAAATAACAATCAACATGTTCTCAAATTATATTGTTATGCATAATACATTTGCAAGGTTAAATCACATTTTTGTCCTTTGTTAAAAACAAAAATCATTTGCATAGTATGTAATGATGTGTGGCTGTCCTGTATAAGATTTATTTGATTTGATTTATTTAGTAAAAGCTGTATGTGACGTATCGGAGAGAAAATCAACTGCGCACATTTTCTTAAGTTCCAAAACCCCTTTTCAACATTTGAACTATAAATAGTTGAAAAATGAATAAAAGTTCAAAAGAAATTAATAAAAAATTTATAATAATCAAATTTTGAAAAGCGCGAGATTAGCAACCTTTATAGAAACTAGACATTTTCGTGTTCGAGTTATAGAAAACTTATTTGAATCGGCAAACGAACTCCAGATTTTGATTCCTCTGTATTGCCAACAAAATACACCTCACTCCCAGCTATCACCACTACAAGCAAAAGGAGAGTTCAGTAAAACGTGCACGTAGTGAAGCTACATTTACGTCCAGAGCAAAACAAGGGGCCTTCTCAGCATTTGCTCAATGGATTAGGGAAACTGGACAAAACTGATCGAGATGGGGTCATTGACCCAGAAGCTGAAGTACATTACTCGTTACAGGCACATTAAGTCTTTTTTTAAATTATACAATACGAATGAAAATTAATGCATTTTATATTGTTTTGTTAGAAAAAATATTATTATTTTTCTTTTTGATACACAATATAGTATCTAATTGTATAAAAACAGTTATGCAGCACAAAAGATTTTACTTTTAACTTAAATTTGTGTGCCGACTTTAATTGTTTAATGTCATTTGACAATGTGTTGTAAAGTAACCTACATTTATTGTATGTGCATTTCTTGTAGTGAGCCTTTAATACTGACCTCACATGAATGTGAACACTACGACGTGTGTTGTAATTATAAATTTCAATATTGCATGAAAATATGTTCCCACCGTTAAGTAAGTCAATTTTCACAAAAATTACAGATTCGTAAATAGTCACGGCAATGGCAAAATTCCAAGCTCAATGAAGAGAGGCTTGCAGGGATCACGTGAATGACATAATCTCTTTGTATAACTACATTATAGATGTTAGACTTTTTCAAAAGAAAATTGTTCTCTACAATTAGATTTCATGAAAGTCCCGTGTATTTTTTAAAAATATTAACGGTTTTCGAGTAACATTGAGTATAATATGCATAATTTTAAGTGAAATATGCGCAATTTTTGAAAATCATTTTCTCAAAAACTGCTCCAATTTTCTCTTTACACTTTTAGCGCTGAATATCAGGGCATAATCTCAAATTTTGATGTATTCTTTGGATTATTCAAAAATTAATGCAAGTGTGGTTTTTTAAATATCTCACATTGTTAATATTATATTATTACAAGGATTCTATATTCATTATTGGTTTTGTGAGTACAAATGCTTCAAATAACTTCTGATGAAGTTTGCAAAAAGAATAAAACTCAAAATTTTGTATCATAATGAACTCAAGATTGCGTCGTTTCAAAAACACTCAAACAACGCTCTACGCTCAAACGCAAACGCTCAAAAACGGTTCTAAATATTTCGATAAAAATTTGCTTATAGTATTAAGTTTTTCTCTTCTATAATATTCTTATAGTCATATTTCAATTCCACTATAAGGAACCCAAAAAAACGGTGGTCAAAAGTTTGTCAAAACGCTATTTGACGCGGGCGTCGCCTGAACAGCCGAAGGCATCCGAACATTCAAAGGTAGTTGAAAAGAAATGTAATTTGTTTAAAAATGTTGAACATTTTATTACAGCTGAACAGTGCTTTGCATAATGCTTTTACATTTTTTGTTGATTTATCAGTAAAATATATATTATACAATGCAAACTAAAGTGATTATTGTAAGGAATACAGGATGGTCAACACTTTCATGAAATCTAATGTGAATAAAATTAAATAAATGATGAGAAATTATTGTATATTGATGTGATGTTATATGACTTGTTTACTATGTCAGCGAAGGTATAGAAGCCTAAAATGTTTTCTTGATTTAAAAAAATGAGAACGTAAAGAAAGGAAGAAAAAGGAGAAAAGAAAGTAAAAAATTAATACAGTTAATTCAAATAAAACTAAATACGTGGATATGGAATAAAAATGTCACAATGAGGTGAAAATATGGCTAGTTTAACTGATGAGCGAAGGAAGGTAATAAAAAATCTCTCTTAGCAGCCGTTGACACCTCACTTACGAGTATATTATAAGAGAGGAAAAAATACAAGGACAAAGAGACGTTAATCGAAAAGCAAATGTTCCTTCTTGCGATCTTGCCAGATCAGCTGAGTGCAGCGGGTACGGGAGCAGGCGGGTCGATCGCAATTAGCGGAGGCGCTGTGTGCAAGGAGCGGGCGACGTCGGCCGTCACCGTCAGCGCCGTTTCGGTGCTCTGCGGAGGCACTCCGTCATCCTGCCCAAGGGCAAAAACGTAACTGTTGATATGGAAATGAGATTATGCCAAGATATTTTATCCCTCACATCGTCTTTCTCTGTCGGTTATTTATTCCTTTTTACTTGGAAATTGAAAAAAACAGTAATTGTCAAAAAGTCGTAACACTTTCAATTTTCCCACACTCTCAAGGGCTGCTGGGTGAGCCAGTTTACAAGTGCATTAGATGACATGTTAAACATAAAAAACATTTCACTTAGTTGACTACTATTTCAACGGAAGAACGGATAGCTTTTGCATTAAAAAAGTACATTAAAGATATATCCTTTCGTGCAGTTCTCTTCCACATTTATCTGATTTTTACACATTTTTAATTACGGCTCACTTTCAATTTTCCTCTCTATGCTCTTTCACTGTCCTCTGCTATCACATTTCAAAAATGCATTTCAGATATGACCCCTCCCGGTGAAATTCTCTTTCGTTTTATACGTCTTCAGTTACAATAGGTCAAAAAGTATCTACTATGTTAGTATTACTATAATGATGATGCAATCCCCTTACAGGGGGAATCCGCCCTTCAAACCTTCGCGACCGTCGCGTTGTGAGTGATTGGCGACTTACCGTGGCGCGGAGCGTGGCGAGGACTGGAGCGGTGATGTAGCGCGTGGTAGTGACGTTGGCGTGGAAGCTGCGCCCCACCTTCCACGTGCCCGACACTTGCAAGGCGTCGGTGCCTCGGATCTCGAAGTCGATGCGCGTGGTGCTGAGGTCCATGTCGACGGCGGCGACCACCACGCCCGTCACGCAGCTCAGGGGCACCCCGGGCGGGTACGGCAGCGGCAACGAGTACCGGTAGGGTGGAGAGCCCTCGAACGTGGGGGCGTGGTTGTTCGTGTCCTCCACCAGACCCCACATCGCCTGCGTGCAGTAAATTTAATAAATAAATAATTGTATTGAGACAACGGATGAATGAAGGAGTGAGGGAATAAATGGAATGAGGGAATCACTGCATGAATGCACGCGCGAGTAATGCACGCATGCGTGGGTGATGTACGCATGCGTGGGTGATGCACGCATGCGTGGGTGATGCACGCATGCGTGGGTGATGCACGCATGCGTGGGTGAGTAATGAATGCGTGATAGATCATTCGACATAGTTTTTAGAAAAAATTAAATCGTCCTTGAGGCTTCATGTAAAGTATCCCCAAAAGTAAAACATCACTTTCAAATCCAATGATCCGCAATATCAGTCAGTTCGACTGTAAAATATGAATTTTGGTGAAACTTCTTTTTACAGTTTAGCCGCATTTTCACAGACGGACAGTCATATTCCATAAACCAATTTTGCGGCATCAAGGACGCACCCTCGATTCTAACTATAGAACATGTTAGAGGAAGTAATCTACTACATATAGAAACCAGAATTTTCCTCTTTTTTGGTATCAGAGATCTACAATACGCTTTTTTTCTGCCGAAAAATGGACGTGTTTCGTTGCGGCATTAAGTAACGTTCTCTATATTACGTATGTAGTACACGAGTAAAAGGAGATGGGAATAGATAGCAGAAAATGGAATAATATTCTGACGTGATTAAAACGTGACACTAAAATATTTTCATTTCTTTTATTTTATTATATTTAATATACTATTATGTTATATACTATATTATATATAATATATTATTAAAGTGAAATATAATTGTTTCATAATTATTGTACATTAGTTTCATGAGCGATTTTATCTAGGGCCAAGTTCGGCCCACGCAGTATATGAAGCCACTTCTGCTTTTACGTAACTTTTACAAATAATACTAGAAAGTCTTTGCTATGTTGTAGAAATGCTGGTTTTTTAGCCACTGTTATAAAATTTACAAAATATCCTTAGTACTCACAATTCGTGCTTCACCATCTCTGCATTGGAAGTCCAAATTCAATTTAAGATCTGGTTCCGTCTTAAAAAAAAATAAATTGATTAATGAAAATTGTTCAAATCACTTCTTTTGGGATAGCGGTAATTCCATATCCGATCTGAATTGAAAGGCCACTTACTTCCCTTTCTTCAAAATGAATGAAGTCTTCATTGAGAGTAAGTGTCAAATACCCATTCGCCAACTGTACCCGAATATATTTTGACTGGCGTCCTGAAGTTGGAGATGCACAAATATTATTATATTTAATATTAGCGACTTAAAATATTTCTTTGGACAGATGTTGAACATGAAAGGGATAGAAAGCAAGAAACGGTGTATCGAGTTTTGAAATACCTGGACAAAATTTAAAAGATAAATTGAATTACACAAATTGTTAACTTTTATAATTCAATAACAGAAGAAAAATGGTTGAAATACTTTCAGCCTTTGAGCTTCTGAGAGGAATGAAAAGAGAAGTATTAACTTAGCATACAACAAAATGTCTTGGTTTAATATTGTTAAAAGAAATGAAATATGCATGGAAAGAATTAAGAAATAAAAGAACTTTAGCAAGTTACGGAGTTAATAATTAATTCAGTGTTCAATTATTCATTAATCCACTGATTGTGGAGCTAAATTAACAGACACTGGCAAGTACGGCATATGCCAGGAGAGTGGAATGTCGTAATTGAATGGGTGAAAACAAGAACGGTGTATGTGACATTTTATAAATTCTGAGAAAAACATGTTTATATTAGGATATAGTTCAGTACCAATATAATTTCGTGGTTTTAATGAATAATTGAAATGCCTTGGTTTTAATGATGATCCAAAGCACCAAGTTTTTACAGTAATATTGAATTTAAAAAAATACCAACGTTTTCTCAGAATTTATAGAATGTCACTTTACCGTTCTGATTTTCTCCCATTCAATTGATGCCCTATATTTAAGAAAGGAGATAGATCTACTCCGAGTATAGTGACATTACTCTGCTTTGTTTGTCCTATAAATTTCTTGCAAAATAATTTAGAAAAGAATTGGCATCATTGATGAAATCTTTTTAGACATCTCTCAAAACGGCTTTGAAAAAGGAAATCCTTGCATCAGTTGTTATTTCTCTTTAAGCTAATTAAATGAAAAGAGAAATGGGGTGCTTAATGTGAATATTTAAATAGCGTTTTTAGATTATGGAATGGTCTTCTTGGAGGGAAAAGATAAGTTATTTGAAGTAAGTAAAGAAAGGTTTTCTTATATAATAAAAACAGTACAAGCTCAGTACTATAATACGTTCTTATACATAAAAGTTATTGATGAGAGGAAGAATGTAGTTTCCCGTATTAATTTTCTATTTCCTTTGATATCGGCTAGCAATATGAACTTCCTATAGATTTTTGCCACCTGGCATCTATCGCCACCCAAAGTTCATCTTTTTGAAATATTCTTATTTTTTAAAATTATTCTGAGAATATTAAAGAACACTTAAACCTCGCCATAAATGGCAATTTTCTGCGAAAAATTTGGAGCGCTTTTTAAGAAAATGTCATTTAAGCGTTAATGTAATTGAGAAATTTGAACCTCTTTTCACAGAAAACTACTCAGTTTCCGAAAAACTTTATATGAAGTCAATTCAAGCACTTTGTCACTAATACAATAGTGTTTACAAATCGCTGAGACTGTGAATATTAAGAGCGTGTTTTAAAAAGGAATTCTAAAGAATCTTTCAAAAAATACATAAGTGTAATTTTTGAAAAAACAAAATAATACAGAAAAATTAATTCTATGTCATCTTAGCACTATCCGTTCGAAAAGTTTGAAGAACAAAATTGGAGCTATTTTTGAGAAAACTACGTTTGCGTGTTTTTGAAAATGCAGAATTTTGAGCTCATTTTTGCAGAAAACTGTTGAGTTTTCGTGATCTTAATCTGACATTTACTGACAATGGAGAACAAATTTTATTTGAAGGGAAAATATCTATCTTCAATTTTGTAGTTGTAGGAAGACGCCGCAAAAAATTCATACTTTTGCTATTTTCGGAAAGAACTAAACGTGAAAATATGACCTATGTCATCTTTATAAGTGTATTTCACTCTATTCTTACACGACATTTAAAGAAAAAATTGGAGGCATTTTTGAGTGTCCGGGGGGCTGCATGTAAAGTACCTTCCGATTTTGAAGAAAGTTTTTAAAAATCACAGCGCCTTGACTCGAACCAGATCGACTGGGGAATATTCATTTTGGAAAAAAATCGTTCGTATGGTTTAGGCTCTAGTGATGTTCACAAACTGACGAACGGCCGGCCGGCAGTTTCGCAGGCAACTGATTATTCGGTATCAAGGAGCCACAAAACAGAGATTTTGGCTACACTACATGTTATAGGATTTTATCTTAGTTGAGCCAATGGTTTTATCCACTTTTTGATTATCAGGGCGCGGAAATGATTTTTTCTGTCGAAAATACTCGGTTTGTTCCCGCAGCATTATATACCCGCAGCATTGTACTACCCTCCGTATATACGCACATGTACTTATAAATACATTTTTAGTTTGGTTAACTAAATATTCTCGTTGATTCAATGAAAAATCGTTTATTATCACACAATTGAAACATTCTCGTGCAAATATAAGCCCACATTAGCCAATCAGAACTCAGAGAACTGATCGAAATTGTTTAATTATGTATCTATAATACAGACGTTACCAGACGGCCATGAAACATGAACCAAAATGTACATAACATATTACGTAATACATCAAAAACACAATCAATGAATGAATTAAACAAAATTATATATGAATATTTATTACTAATTCAGTAGCTTACAAAACTTTAAACTCCCTCCGGTATTTATTCCCTTGTTCAAAATCACTTATCCCTTTGAAGAAAGTGGCCTTTTATCTCCTTACATGTAATAACTATGATTCAGCCTATGTAGGACAAACAGGTAAAAAATCAGTTAGAGTTAATGAATATATTAGATGTTGGAATCGAAATTTACGAGACACCTCTACCTCTGCCAATCATTTGATTAAATTTAACCATTCCTTTGATCCTAATTATAATTTTAAAATTGAACAATTGAGCTAAAAATGAACATTTTGGAGAACTCGGAAATTCTAAAACTTTTCGAAAATAACATTTTTTCTAGTATCTTGATCTAATGAACATTCATTAATTGAAAGCAGTCCCATTTTAAATCTTGTTATTGACTGGACACTAACCATTATTTTGACCTTAATTTTTCTGCAAAATTCTTCACCTAGTAAACAAGTTTAAAATATGAAATTTTTGTATTTTTTAATTAAAAATTCTAGAACTTTTCAAAATCCTAATTTTCTGTTATGTATTAACATTTCTGAATAAAAACCAGTCAATTTTAAATCTGTTTCTGACTCCCCCTTCTACTCTTTCTCCCCCCTCTCTCCCTCCCTCCCCACTCTCTCTCCCTCCCACCCCCTCTATCTATCTTCCTCTATCTTCCTCCCTCTTTCTCTCTCTTTCTTTCTCTCTCTCGCCAACCCACATCAAATATGGTTTTATCAATAGAATATTATGCAGAATTGTAAGCCGTATAACAATACTATACATTGATGTCAAATGCCACCCGCCACACACTCGGAAGGAGTTTTGTGAATCTATATCGTTAAATAACTCTTAACCCCTTTTTTAAGGTCTACAAGGGAGAGAATTTCTTTTGGCAAAAATTCAGACAACATCCAATTACTTATGCTTTCTATGGAATTAATACTCACCTGTAATACTCACGATGTTCCTAGAGGCGAAGCGAGCTATTTCAGTGCCTGGAGGCGAGGTGTCTACAACTGCAGGGTGAAGGAAGAGGTCATATATCCATTCGTAATAATCCACCTCTTTCCCATCCGGATGCTTCAGCTCGCAATCTGAAATGAATATTAGAACCCAAGATGAAATAGAGATTGAATGATTGGAAGTAACTGGGCGTTGGAGAGTGAACTGAATTATACAGTATAATTAGATTTTTCTTGTAAACAAAACAATCAAAAATATTGTTTACAATAAAGCTGTTCAAAGAGAATAATTATGCCCGATCAGAAAATTTTGTCGCTAGAATAAATGTTGAGTAGAGCTCTGTATTATGTGAAAAATATACCGTCCTGTCCTCGGTACTCTTCATTTTTATAATACTAGTTACAAAATTATCTCGGGAACGATGAGTACATCAAATGTCTTCCAATAGACTTCAACCATTGGAATGATTAAATGATCTGTGCGTCTCAAAGTAGAGCGAACAGTTGTCCAAAATTCTGACTGCATTGTTCACTCGACAAGAAAAGATAGGGTAAAGGAGGAGATAACACTGTGAATGACAAGACGGCTTTAACAAAAGAGAACAAAACACAATTGATTGCAAACAGAGAAAAAACTGTTTGAGGTTGTCATTTAAATTTTAGTGGTGCTACAGCAGAACATACTTTCTCGCATTGACTGAACCTGCATTGCAATATTAAATATATGAACCTGCAAATGTGTTTTCAACTAGAAAACTTTACGCGCTGGGATTTGAATTTAGGTTCCTAGAAGTTAGCACACCATTAACGTTACACTACCAGATTCAAGGGTAAAGTATACCTTTCCAATGCTTTAAAAAGAATGTAGGACATTTGCATTTGTGATTTTAAAAATTTCAGAGATTTTCATTGGCAATATTTCAAGTTCTAAAAAACAAATTTCATTAAAGAAAAAATAGCTAACATCAATATTGCAGCTTTGCAATGTTAATGTTTTGCCATTTTCAAAAATACAGTGTGTCCACAGAAAATGAGACCTGCGCCATTTTTATAAGTATTTATATTTGAGAAAACATTGCAGCTTTTTTTGAATAAAATATTGTTTAGAAATTCTCTGTATTTCATGCAAAATTTAGCGAATACTATTAATTTGCTGGAAAATTGTACATGACTTTATTTAAAGAAATGTCTTTGAAGAACAGATTGTATTTAAGAAAAAAATATCAAAAAAATACCATTAACAAAAATGAGATCCGCGCCTTTGTTAAGCGCCCTTTCCGCTATTGGAGGAAAAGGTTTGATCAAAAAAATTGGAGCCATTTTTGAGACAATGTTGAGGCTTCACGTAATGTACCCCCAAATATCAAGTTATTCCTTTTCAAACTTGCAGAGCCGTGAGTTCACCCAGACTAGTCGCAGAATATCCAGTTTTACAGAATACCCATCAAAGATTTAGCAAGCTTTGGTCAGACGCCCATTGGCGGCAGATGGACATAATTCTGTGTCAACCAATTTTTCGGGAACACGTGTCTACATTCCACGTGGTTTATGACTACTCAACAGATTTACGGAAGTAATTTTATGTAGAAATAAGTGTTAGCGCACGTTTAGGTCCGTATTAAACTGTTTTATTATTACATATTCCATTAAAATGTTCCCCTATGACCAGGAGGTCCAAGGTTGTAGTCCCAGCTAGATAGATAGGTCGAATTCTGTCGCTGTCTGGAGAAGAATTCTAGAGGCCGGCTGCTCTGATCGATTGTTTTCCGTGGTTTACCCATTCAATACCACGCGAATGCCGAAGCAGTACCCTAACAAACGGGCCACAGAACGCACGCGATATTTCCTTCCACTTCCCTGTCCTATCTTCACCCTCACTTACGTACACTTAACACTTACATGGACTACACTATCCCACATGACGCGAGGCCAGTTAGGAGCTTAGAGCTGGTCCCAGCTGGTGCCATTTTTCCAAAATCTGCCTGAAGATGATGACAACGACATCATCTTATTTCATCTTCCCGATGCCTGTTGTACTATCGCAAAACTCGAAAAAAAAAAAAAACAACAACAACATTGTCCTGAACAGTTTGATCAACTCTGCTCGGTTTAATTGTCAAAAAATTTAGGAATGTTACTTACAATGTCATATTACATTCTTAAAATAAAATTCTCAATATAATCTCTAAACTAAAAAATAAAAATTCAGCCGATTTAGATGAATTTCCCGGATTTGACCTACCGAATTACTTATTGAGGTGTTTTGGTTCTGGAATGGTATTTCTACCGGACATTATTTACTCATCTTTCCGATTCAATTCCAATTGCACCTGGGCTCCCGCATAGTTCTATTTTAGGCCCTATTCTCTTCCTATTTTACGTAAACGATACGTCCTCAACGATTCAAAGCGAAAGAACAGTTATTTTTTGCGAATAATACGAATATTCTTTGCAGTAAAGTAACAGTAAATAGTACAGTGTCAGATTTTCAAACTGGTTTCATAATATAAAATTAATATTAAACGAACAGAAAAATGTCTGAATGCAGTTTTCAATTTCAACTAAAAGACTGAATACTCCAATGGAAATAAACGATTCGCAATTGATTGATATTAAGGTAATATGATTTCTAGTTCTCTTAATGGAATCGAACCTCAAATGGTGCATCCATGAATTATATACAAAATTAAGACCATTATGCTACGCGTAAAGAATTCTTACAAATTCTGTCAGCCTTCGTCTTTGTCTGTGTATGTATTTCGCGAATGTGCATTCCCATCTGAAATATGGCATAATAGTATTATGAGGAAGCAGCAGACTTTTAGATTCCAGAAGCGAATTGTAAAAATAATAAACAAATTCCACCCACGTGATTCTTGTAAACGTCTCTTTATTAAGCTGGGATTTCTACTATTGGCTTGCTTAGTGATTTACGAATTTCTCTCAAAAATGACTTTTTCAAGGATGGGAACACATTTTAGGTGAATATAGATGACTGACTGTAACACTCGCCGTAGTAATCATATTCATCAGGTGCCAGTATCAACAGATCACTACAAAATATTCACACAAGATTCATGTACATTATTTTACAACACACATTACCAGATAATATTAAACGATTAAAATCGAATCACAAGTTTTCTTGTGGCAAGTAAACTGTTTTCTGATGCAGTTAGTGACTATAACGAACAACAATAAGGAAAGTAACATTGATTTTAACAATGATATTTAATATACTATTTAGCAATTGGACGGTGTAATACTAATAATTGCATTTTCCTGTAACAAGGACTGTATAGAGATTTTGAGTCAATTACATCCATCTCGATTAGGTTTTTGGTCCAGTTTTCCTGATACGTTGAGCAAATACTGAGATGGCCCATTGTTTTGCTTCTGAGCATAAATGTAACTTCACAATCTGTGCATGTTTTTTAGAGTTCAGTGGGAAATACAGTTGGCATTGAAGTTGGTCTTAATAACTACCTTAATTATATGCATAGTATTACCTCCGTTTTAGAATATATTTTACTCATTTTGAATATTTTAAAATTTTAGAATAGTAATGTATATATAACAAATTTATATGCTAAGATTAATTTAATCACTGTTTTACGTAAAAAATAAAAAATAACTCAAATGAAGATAATTAAAAATAAAAAAAATATTGGAAAAATTTTAGTACACGTCATTTATGTAATAGAAACTCACCGCCATTCAAGAAACCTGATCGTGCAGACCCAAGCAAACATAGGAAAGCCATAACCAATGTCAGTGTCCGTTCCATTTTCATTGCGTGGAATGTGTGGCTTTCCTCTTCCCCATCCGTTCTTCGCACAATGACGACCTCTACTGAATGGGAGCCTGCTGAATCAATAGCAGGCATTCGTATCTCATGGTGATAACCACGATAAGGAAACGATCAGTACGGTTTCATTCCCGTATGAATTTTGTGAAAGTTCGACTATAAGTGATTTTTACTCAACAGCGTTGAGAAACTGAATTGATTATATGGTGAAGTATTTGTGGATACTCAATCAAAGATAATGAATGTGAAATCAAAAATATTGGAATTTTCTTCTTTTGTGACGTTTAGTTTTTTTTAACAGCGATAAGCATACTTATGATACTTATGAAGTAAACACTTGAGGACTGTTCAAATCGTCTTATTTCATACGGAATTTATCTCCGAGATTGTTCCCGCGGGGAAATGGTAGGTGCCTTTATCAGCTCACCTTTTGTGTCATTCCGCCGGCACGCTTTTACATGCAAACGAAATCCCTCGCCAGGGTGCAGGGTGTGATAGACTCAATCTTCTGATCAAAATTTTGAACCTTCCGTCAGGCGTCCAAATGGAGCTGCGACGTAGATAGTCGTGGTTATTTAAACAAGCGCCCCCAAATCCCCGGAGAGGTGCTGCCGGTGGATAAACACGAACACTGACTTCGCGCGACTCGGCTCCCACTCACGCCCTGTAATGAGACCACTTGGTATGCACGCTCGCCGCTCGCCGCTCGCGGGGCGACCAGAGCGGCGCCAACGCGCCGCGTGTTTAGGCCGCGATGGCCCTTGGCGCAGGAGCCGCAGTGGGCCTAACAACTAAGCCGTGGATTTTTTACGGTTCCGTCTATTTTGTACCTCTGCGCATTACACATAAAATTATAATACTCAAAAATATTTTTAACCTAGATGACGTGATATTAATCATTATTATCACAAGCTCATCAGATATTAATCACGAAGCGAAAACTGGGAGTTCAAAGTGGTGACTTTCTATCAGACGAGCTCAATTTGACGTTCGATTTAAATCCAGGCTGCGTTTCATAGCCTATCCTTTTTTAACGCTACAGAAATAAGTGCCGAAATAAGTGCCGATGCCTTTGACATGAACACACTGTTTTGAGGTACCTTAAAACCGAAAAAGTGTATTTTTCTTGCTCACTTATACTTCGTGAATTACTTTTTTGAATACTTGGTGCAGTGAAAACCCATGCGTTGTGGGTCGTTGATTACAAAAAAGTATTTTCGGCAAAATGTCTATGCGTTTGTTTGACTAATCTTTCGTAAATAAATCTAGCGTCTACCCCATACTGTGGATATTCATCAAGAGTTCCCTCATCGATCTGGATGATCCCACGATCCCTCAAAGTTGAAAAATATATATTTTAATTTTGGAAATTAGAACATTTCAATTGTTTTCAATATCTCTTTACAGCTTGAGTGGCTGAAGTTTTCTTTCCTAATGTGTAGTATTTCATCCTCGATGATATGATGTGTTTTCATTTCATTTTACGTACGCTTTTGGAAAAAAATAGCAGTGTTCTCGTAATTTCGAGTTGCCAAGCGGAGGATAGGAACTGTTGAGGCCGCGAAATATTGCTTAGATGAATTGGGTGAGCATTAATAGGATCTGCAACGAACATTGCCTTTTATGTTTTCATCAGACGAGATAGTTCTGGAAAAGAAACGACACATAATTGACTAAGATTGTTACTTTGCCGAAAGAATCAATGAGTATTGAAGAGATTGACATGGTTACCTCCGGTTACCTCCGGACGAAAATAAACTTTTTCCTTACGAATTTTACGCTTGGTCCTTATGCACGCCGCGTTTTGGCGTTTGAGGTCACGTAGACTGCAGAAATGTGCTGGGAATTGCTTGGCAGCATGCCGAATCAAATTTTCCATGCGCTGAATACACACTTCACTTAGCTTCTGTGCATGATCTCTACGAAACTGCTCGAGGCTCCACTGATTTTCAAATAATGCGAGCTCGTCGCGTTTGATGTGGGAAATATTAGATTCCGGGAAATCTGACAATACGTAAAAACTTTCGACGCGGCCTCCCAGGAGGTGCTGCTATCTTTTGGTGACTCTTCGAACCACTCTAAAGAACAAAAATCAAGAAAATTTTGTGGCTTATTAGTTTCGAGAATTAAGTTTTTTCCATGATAATCGGCCGGGTTCATCTCGGAACGCGTAAGGTGGAAGTTAAGAGAAATCGCGTTAACGAGCCTGAAATGTCGCAGGAAGTTTGAGGTGCTGCACATAAGCAACGCCATTTGGCCCACAGTGGTGCCAGCAGGAGGGGCGAGCCGATTATTAAATATTTATAGGGGCGTCGCGACGCATCGCTACGATAATGAGATACTAAGGCGTTGATTCCACTGGCGCAGGCAAAACTCGCCTCTTCTTCATCTCTCTCTCTCTCTCTCTCTCTCCCTTTTTTCTCTCATTCCCTTTTTCTTTCTGTCTTTCTTTCTCTCTCTTTCTTTCTCTCTCTTTCTTTCTCTCTCTTTCTTTCTCTCTCTTTCTTTCTCTCTCTCTCTCTTTCTCTCTCTCTCTCTTTCTCTCTCTTTGTCTCTCTATCTTTCTGTCTGTCTCTCTCTCTCTTTCTTTCTCTCTCTTTCTTTCTAGTAGCGGACGCAGGCACACATGAAGAAGAAAATCAATGTTTACTTTTACAGACATTTTTTTACTTATTAGTTTTACTGATTAGTTTACTCATGGACATGTTTCTTCGTTGTCAGTGTTTTGGCTGGTTGGTCAGTGTTTTGGCTACTTGACGCCCCTGGGCAGTTATCCATGTGGTCATTATACACACGATTCAGTGATATGCTGCTTTGCCTGCAGGCCATAAATACGAGATGAAAACAGCAATTGGGATTCCGAGACGATAACGGACCTAGCTCAGTTCAGTGAGATCAGTTATCGTCGCCGCCGGAAGCTAGAAATGTTTCTTGCTTAGGACAAGTATCGAATCTGGTCGCTGTTGCATGAAAGTACTTTTGTCACTAATTCTCTAGAAAAGCGAAAACGTTACCCGCGAGCTATCTAAGGGCTAGGCAAACAGTACTGATTTAATTCATTAACCATCTCTGATATTCTTTAATCCTTATTAATAATAAGACATTATTGTTATTGTTATTATTATTATTATTATTATTATTATTATTACTATTATTATTCATTTCATTTATTAAAACATTTGGATATAACAGAAAGCATACATATCACTTAACTTCTAAATATATTTAAAAATTTACGAATTTGTTTGAAAGCAATATTGGATATTAATATTATTGGAGTGAGGTTTAAGGCACACTTCATATGTAATAATTCATGGCAGATTTCTGTAATTCAAGAAACTGTTCTAATATAAATTATTTAGTACCTTTATTGTGCATTAAGATTCTTATTGCGAAATATTTTAGCTTACTTTTGAGGAAAACATAGGGAATAATATTAAAACACGGTACCGTATAACCAGAACTTGTGAAACCATCTGTGCAAATATCCAAAGGAGCACTTTCAGGACATTTTAACGTCTACGTAACTTTCGAGAGATGAGAATAGCTAGCAGTAAAACTGTCACGAATTCCCGACTCGATAGACGTAGCTTGCATCAAGCGATACGTCGTTAGGCGCTGTGCTTTCTTACGAGCCGCCGGGATTATGGAGGCGCACGGACATATGTTAGACGTTAGCCAAGTTTGGCCCTGTCGTACGTTTGGTCCCTCTTAATTGGGTAGCCCTGGGCCGCGGTTGGATATCAATATTATATATACTCCCGAAGAGCCTATCCATCTGCAGAAAAACAAATTACCTCTGAGAAAATAAGTTTCAAACGTGGAGCTGTTTATAGATTTCTCTTCAGACGGCAATTATATTATTTTGACAAAAAGAAAAATAATGGTAACTGAATCCTGCCGACCAGAGTTTGTTTTTCATTAGCATAATTGGAATCGAGCTTTGGCATTCATTGATTGGAATATCATTTCATAATTACATGCGATAAAATTCGACGAGAAACTTCGTATATTAATTTGCCTGGTTATAATGCTTATCAAATGACTGAAAGCAGTATATGATGACGCGATTATATGTTTCCGCGCTGGATCGTGTTATACACCTGCATTTGTCATGTGGTTTTATTAAGCACCTGCGGTCATCTGAATCTTGGATTACCTCATAAAGTTGTGAAGAATTAAAATAGTATTATAAACATTTCCTCAACAGATTTTAGTGTAAGCTATTATTCAGATATTTTATGTGCGTAGATTATCAAAATAAGTTTAGAAATTGTATTTTGAATATTATTGAATATTGTAAATGTCATTTCTCTCCTCAAAGTGTACCATTATGTATCATAGTATATTGAATGTTGGCAGAATTCAGTAAATTAACTTAGTCATTTCACATAAAAATATTTTATATAACTTTTAATTAAAAATGTTACTATCGAATTGCTAAAAAATTGTTTACGAAAGATTTTGTGTAATATATTGTTTTGTATTTAAATTTAAATTTACTTTCTTTTGTAATTAATAATATGAAAACCTCTTTATGTTTTTAAATTTCTGTCTTTCATTTGAGCGAACAAAATTACAGTACGGCATCTTCTGCTCGTTTGAATACCGCGTGGTCACTTTTGAAATGAAATTGCCCTGTACATGTATTTTATTGAAACTTTAAACGACAAATTGTAGTACTGATGTATTGGCAATTATTATAAGTTCCAAATTATTAATTCATAAGTTCAAAACCACCAGGTGACGTGATTGTTCGACATATCATAAAATGCTGGAGGGCACACAAGACATTCTCATCTCTCATTTTTGTAAATATTAGCTTGTCATATTTAATTTACTTGAGGAGACAAATTAAACGTCTTTAACTAGACAGGAGACCGGTAAGTAGATGGAAATTGTATGATGCAAAATTAGAATGTTTGAGGCACACCTTGTACATTATATTTTGCTAATCTCAGTCGATCAACATCGTTGTACGTTGAAAAATGGACTGTAAGGATTAGGAAATGTTTCTATGAGTAGAAATTCGGAATTTCAAGATACGAATCTTTCTAATATTTACAGGGTATAAAAACGTCTAGTAAATGTAATTGAGGTAATAGACAAATTTTATTGCTGAGTTTCATTCTGCAGATTTTGACACAATGACAGAGAGAAGATACAAAGCCTATTACACAGACAAATTGATACTGATTGAATATACTTTTTCCTACCAACGCCTGAACTATTTTCCATCTGACTCCTGACGCGAAGCGTACCTCAACGAATTCATTTTTGAATCGTGTTAATGAAATGAATAAACTTGAAGTGTTTCTCAGAGTAAAGTATTGAGTGATCTCCCTTGCATTTATGAAAACGTGCCATCATAACAGTCACATGACAGCTGCAAGCCCGCATCATCAGCATAATTGCGGATGACATATTATCCCCTGTATGTTAAGAAGCTTACGGTCTACAATGGAAGACCTCCAGAAAATGTTTCTGGTCGTTGTAGATTCTTTTAGGACCACGAATGAGCTACCGGCAACTGTTTTTTCTGCCTTTTCAATCTCTTAAGGTCATCTGCTCCATTTCCTCTTCCTTCATCTCCGCGAATGTAACCTCGCTGTAACCGGATTCACATTGACAGCCAGCCACAGAAATGGTGAAATATTTTATTAGATAACGGAGGAATTAGTACATTTATTACTGTGTTTTGCGGAGAAGGAAGTATTTACCGGTCTCTTAGTTTCTTGTACACTTGACAATGAGTGAGTTTTACGTTTTATACTAGTACGTGTATATAATGTTCCAATTCTGTAGAAGATTTATCTTCTGCTGACTCATATACGATGGTTGTGGTACTATGTGTATTTCTTTGTAATTGTATGATTTAGAATGCCTTCAACAGCAATAAGAATATCTTATATTCAGTCTAACCGAATTTAATTTTGAAGTAATCTTAACGTAGAAACCTTCTGGGAGATTGAACATCCAAATATATTTCAGTTATTATTCCAACTACATTAATATCCGACTGTTTTTCAATACAATGGTTCTGTAACTGCTTGATTATTTAACGTTATATACAAACAGAGTTGTAGAAGTTGAAACTAGTTCCAGATGACTAAATTAAAATGAGTCTTTAAGTACACTGTAGTCGTGAAATTAAGATTACAGGTAGAAGAGCATACTTTGATGCGCTTGTACTACTAGCAGAGGCGACAGGAGAAGAAAGTGTCTAATTTTTGCAACTCAAACGCTCTTTAAAAACGGGTTTTTCATTTTGTGATCAACTTGCAGGTATCAGCGTCAATGCATGACTGTGATTCCAAATACACATTTTCACGTGTTTTTCCACACACTTCATTGGGAAATAGTGGTAAATTTCTCATTAATAACACTATGATACTATGAATTATTCTCATATGAATATTTTTGACTAATAAAATATGTAATTTTGATTTGTGGGTTTTTCTGGAAAGACTAGTGCAATTTGAGAGCAGACAATGATTTATTAAGTGTAAAATTAAATATATGGTGTGATACCTACAAATAAGCGTTGTACAGAAATGAAAGTACATCATCATAAGCGCGCTTTGAAACGTACCCGTTGAAATGTTTTCTTGGGCACACAGTTATGACAAACAGATTAGTTGATGTTCAGATTTGCGGAGTGCATGATCGAATGGAAAATGACCCTGGTAAGGGAAACTACGATGGAAGAACGATAACGTATTGTGAATTCAGCCGCGAGAAAAAGATAACTACGAGATACTGCGAAGACAGTGAGAAAACTTCAATCAACTAATCAAGGTATGGTAGGCCAATTCAAGTACAATGGCGCATTAATTAATAAAAGGAGGAGAGGCCGAAATATGATACTCTATGAACGAGATACTCGTAAAAGAAGTATTGTTAATCACATCAGCTGGAATCCTCGCCAAAGCGTCAACAACAGGGAGAACTGTACCCACAGTAACTGGCCTATAGGCTCTAAAAGACGCAGGTTACATCGAGAGAGTAGCGAAGAAGACGCTTTGGATTAGTAAGGCTAATCGGCACAATAGGCTGCAGTTTGCGAAATATTACAGAAACCACCCTTCGAAATTCGGACAAACAGTGATTTTTAGTGATGACAGTAAATTCAAGATATTTTGATCAGATGGCAACAGTACGTGTGAAGGAAAGTTAACGCAGCCGTAGAATATAAAAATTTGCTTGCAACTGTAAAGCACGCAGCGGTGCTCCATTATGGTAGAGCGTCTGCGTCAGGTGTCGGGAATCTCCATTTTATTGGTTCTACAGTTGACAAGCTTTATGTACTTTTCAACTTTAGAAAGTAATGTCAAACAAAATGCACATAATGTTGTATTGGGGCTGACACACTACTTTCAGCAGAACAACGCGTATCCTCACTGATTAATCCTCGCAGCGCGTATTGTGAAGTTATATTTGTTATATAAGCACCTTGAAACACTGCCACAGTCACCGTATCTCATTCCTAATGAGAACTTTTGGTGGTAATTAGAAAAACATGTCAAGAAGCAAAGTTTCGAATAAAATTGAAACCTCGCTGAAGAATGGATGACAGGCGCGCCTGAATTTACAAGGAAGCTTGCAAGGTCTCGTGCCAGCAAGAATGAAGGCTGTTATTTGTACTAAAGGTCGTTCCACAAAAGATTGACTTAATATTTTTTGGTTTTCTTAAAGACAAATTGCTAGTGTACGTTCATTTTTGTGGTGAATTGTATATGCATTAGGAAAATATGTATTGTTTATTCACTTGTTTCAAGATATTTTTGTTATGTATGAGTGAAGAAGGCTTGCCTTAACTCCTATATTTATTTTGTACCTCACAATTCTGGAATAAATATTTTTCTATGCGAGTTCGAATGTTCTTACGGTCAATTTTGAAAGCCACTGTACCCTCAAGGAGAGGATGTGGAGACACCCGTTTGTTCCGAGTTCATTCACTCCTAGAACGTTGTCAGCTTTCCTCCTCTGCAAAAACGCACAACTATCAGGAGGGCTGGCACTCGTCGTTATTTATAGTCAACCTAATTTACAGTCATCCCGAGCACAGATACGCGTAATGAAAGCGGGCATTCTGCGTAGGCCCCTTGCGCTACGGGGAGATCCTGCGTTGCGCGCGTGAGTTGTGGGCCCGAGATAGGCTATCGGACGGCGGGTGTAGGACACGGCGCTTCCAGATTGCGCCCCTGTCTCCAGCGGCGCGCGCTGACGTATTCATCATCCGAGCACCGCCGCCGCCGCCGTCAGCGATTTAGATTCGCGGCCGGCGCTGCACCGGCCCCGCATAAATCAGATTTAGGAGATTAAATGCACTTAGGCTGCCTCTTTTCGAGGCGGGAACCCTCCTGGGCCCCGAGGCTCATTGGACCGGTCAAAACGGTCGCCTCCCGACGATAAAGAAGGTTTTCGGTCGTCTAAATGTATTCAGCAGTAATCGCGCGGCGTTTACGCGCTGCGGGGCGATCTGTTATAAGTTCATTGCGCCGCACCGCGTGCGCCTCGGACCTGTTTGCGTCCCCTGTTGTCCGGTGTTGGGTTGGAGAGGTGTGGGACACTTGCTTAGTGCGGAGTTGAGTATCTTTTTCCGCAAATGTTTTTTTGTTGATTAAGGATTCTTGGGAAAGGTATTTTTCAGAGCAACTGCGATGAACAAGAATGAACACTAAACGTTGGGAAGCATCTCACAATGAACATTAAGGTTAAATATTTTCTTATCCACCAGAAAGTACATCAATCTGGTAACGACCTTGTTAATGCCAGTTGCAATTTTCTTTGCACGTTATATTTAGTAACTCTTTTTATACTTGTTTTCTGTGTACGTGCCACTAGAAAACTAGTGCTAAAATTCCAGAAATATATAGTCTTCCGCCTCTAAACGCATATTTTTTGCAATTTGTAGTCCAGCGATTTCCGAAGAAACCTAATATTGTCGAAAATGAGCATACACATATCAAAACTCATTCCCTCTCTTCCGTAAAGAAATGCTTTGTTGCCATTTGTGTGCCTTATATGTCGAAAAAGAATAAACTTTCGAAAAAATGCTTTTAACTTATCGTCCAGATTAAACATCGTATCATTGTGTTCGAGTCACCAGTCGTGAGTTAATTGTAAAAAAAATTATTTCTGAAATCTTTGTTCTTCGAAATATTTACACGCTCGCGTAATATTAATCCAATATATTAATTTTAAGGAATCTTATTTGTGACGCTGAGACACGCTGTGAACAAAATTTCAGCTCAGTGGGTTTTTTTCGTATCTGTAATACACTGTACTAAAATTAAATAGTTAAATTTCAGGCGTTAATACATGAGCCAAGCGCTGGCGCTGAAGGCAGCAACTGTTAATTTAATTCCCATTACATTGACTCAGTACTCGAGTGGGTGCAATAATGCAAGTAAATCTTTACTACAGAGAACTATTATTTTTCCATGGAGATTCCTATCTCAGTATCTTTTAAGCATTGCATGTGGCGGATACGCACATTCTTTTTAAATAATTTCCAGAAATTCTGTGTTTTGCTGGACATACATCACAAGCACATTTTAAACAAACAGTTCTCATGATTGAGTTACTCATCCACTTCGGACTTTAAATCGAGAAGTCCATCAAAAGTTAGTCACTGCCGCACCAATTTGTCGTCTCACTTGCCAAATAAGTGCCAAGTACAAGGATAATATTGCAAATTAATTGCGTAATTTCACGTAACGTAGAACACTATTGATCTATCGAAACGTTTCTGTATTTCCCCCCCAAAAAATCGATATTTCTTGTGCAATAGCATTGCTTTCCAGTACCCACCACTTGGCCGCAGCTGCTGCTTCTGGCCGCGAACGAAACCAACCCGCCGGTTCGTGCGGCGCCGCCAAACCGCGCGGCGCGGTTTCGTTTCTCTTGGCGGTCTAGACTGTCGGCCCCGCGTCTCCGCGCGGCGGCGCGGCGGCGCGCGGCGGCGCGCGGCGGGGGGGGGGCGGCGGCTCGCGTCCCGCCCGGGAGTCAAAGCCCCCTGGGAACACGTGTCTCATTAACGCTGCGGTGCACCACACACCTCCGTCGCGGGGGCGGGTCGCTGACTCACCTCGGCGCGACGCTTTTCGCTCGTCCTGTCACACCGGTAGCGACGCTTCGTGTTAAAACGATTCAACGCACCGCAGTGCGTAGGTGACACTGGCTTGAACGATATATGTAAATATTTTAATTTTCGTGGCTGTCCCCTCGCGACTGCTATTTGGATGTGTGGAGTAATGAATTGTTATGTGATGGGAGTTTATGAAAATGAGATAGGGTGGAGAAGTAATTTGTAATCGTAAAGTGGGGTTTTCTGATTTGGATGACGTGGGGGGTTCGTAGTTGGCAGAGAAGAAAAAGGGGTTCTAGATAAGGCTACCATTAATACCAGTTGAGAGTTTATGACGTTCAAAGTGGCCTAATATGTTTCATGAATCATTATTATTGCCGATTATGATGGAGAGTTTTTATATGAAAGGAGAGAAAATAATGTGCAGGTCATTACCGGGTTGAATAGTGTCAAATTAATAAAGGAATTTGATCCAATATATTCTTTTGTTCACAACAGTTGAATTTTCTGCTCATAGTGGAGAATGTGAAACTCGTTTTCAATTCTAAGCCCTAAAAATACACAAAGAATTGTTTTGGATGATACCGAAAGCTCATTACCAGTGATTTGTGACTGATAATACATAAAAGTGAAGATAACACTAGTAGTGAAGTTATTGGTGTCCGCAACTTCTTTATTTTGATTTTCAATTGTATATGCGACCAACTATATTTTTCTGTGAGCATTGCATTTTTTGAACGAAATCCTCCTGATGCTTAATAGAATGAATGCATTTTTTTCAAATTTTTCTAAAGTGACGTGGATTTTGAAAACTGATCTACAGATATTAAGAGGATATTAAAGATCTTCATTTTTACTTTCCGGCATTCATAGGTATATACAGAGTAATATATGTAGTAGTCATTTTTTTGCCATTTTGTTGGATGGAATTTACTTGATTTTGAACGAGCTACTAGGTATAATTAACTTTCTTAGCTATTTGACAAAATTAAATGGGTGAATCGTAGGGGCAGAGTAATACATCCACTAGGCGATTTCAGTTGATCAAGTGTTTATTATTCTCAAGTCGCTTCCAGTGTCCAGTAATTATTTATAAGTTCGTGGTATCCAAACCTCTCGTGTTACGTGGTTGCAAAAAAGCTATATTTAGCTTAAATCCATTTTAAATGATTTATCAAAACATTTTGCCTCAGAACCGAATAAATAATGATATATGTGATATCTATGCTTCTATGAGCGTGTTTTCAAAAAATAATTTTGTAATAAATTCAATTAATGTTTAAACGTAAGTAATTTCGCAAGATAGTTGTTTCTAAACCGCATTCGTCGTGTAAATATTAACATGTCGCATTACATCAAACTACTTCTAAAATTAGAGGTAGAATCACAACACTGGGTTTATAAATTCAAAGCAAGTAGGTAATTCGATCTGTACGCGTGGCGGGATGATTTTGGCAAGGGCAGGGCGCGAGCGTTGCCCCCCCCTCTCCCCGCTCGCCGTGCCTGTTCGTGGGCAGGGAGGGGCGTGCGAAAGCCGAGCCGCGCGCCAAGGCTGGCGACGAGGAGCTCTCGCAGCGGCGGCCGCTCTTGTTGCTGCGCGTGTAACGCTTTGCGGGGCCCTTGCCAAACAAAACGAGCGCCCGCCACACCGCCCGACGCGCCCAGCCGAGCCGAGCCGAGCCGACGGTGCGTGGCTAACGCTCTCACCTGCCGCGGGGACCGCGGCGGGTTTCGAATCGCGCCGCTGGACCCGGCCGACACTCCAACGCGGCCACGGCGAAGGCGGCGGCACTCGAGGGATCGGTGTTCGGAACCCAGATATTATAGATCGCTGCCCTACAAATTCAGTTTATGCGTTGGGATTGATTATTTCGTTGTTCCCGGTACGTCAGCTGCTATGGTCATTAGTCACGTAAGTGTAGTGAGCTCCCTCTGGCGGGGCACCTCCCCAGCCGGCACAAGCTCTAAGCTCCCGACAGGTTTTTCCGCCACGTGTGATAGTGTAGTGCAAGAGCGTGTAAGTTGGAGGATAGGACAAAGGAGAGGAAGGAAAGATCGCGCTCGGTCCGAGGCCGGTTTAACTGCCCTGAGATTCGCCTGGTGTTGACCGGAAAAAACACGGAAAACTACCGACCAGAGCAGCTGGCCAGTAGAATTCTCTTCATACAGACGTTGACTTCGACCTAGCTATCAAGTTAGTGTCAAAAATCCTGCAATAGTTGCATCTTTATACCTAGGACCTCCCACCCAGAGACACTGCTGTGATATCAGTCGATGCCAGAGAATTAGTTAAGCGTGTGTAAGGAATGGAAAATAGATGAAGACATGGTGATGATGATGATGATGATGATGATGATAAATGTGCGACAGTGGATGATGTATTGAAAGAGTTTCAATGACGCCGCTAGATGACGCAGGATGAAAGCACGTACCCTCGATTATTACACATAATTTTATTTTGTTTTGCTGATGAAAACGGTGTTAAGGTTTAAGTCTTTGTGTCGGAGATAGAAAGTGTGGATAGAAACTGATGACAGAAGTATGTTAACGAATATTATATTTTGTCCTTTCATGGATTTGAGAAACGTAGATTGCATTACCAATTTACATCCTTATATCATTGATGACACACACATTTTACTGGAGTTTAATTTGGAGTAAGTCATAACCACCTTAAATGCCTCCTATAAAAAGTGTTCTTTAAAAATCGTAAGTTATTCGTTCCTGTACGAGCGATCACAAAGCTTCACCAAATAATTACGTATTCTGTTCTTACCTAAAATTTTGTTTTTATTTTCTTTCTAAGAAAAAGAATAACACGTAGCTCTGTTTATTTGGAAAATTTAGTCACGAACGTTTTGGAGCGTGAATAACTCTAAAACAGGTATTTGTCTCTGTAATTACTTAGTCACGAAAACATTTTTTACTACAAGAACAGGTAAGTTGCACACGTAAACGCGTGGTTTATAGATGATGTGCAAATAGTGTATTTCTGAGGTCGACATATACTAAATTATTAACATATGTTTCTGTTCACATTTTTAAGTTAAAGATTATAAATGCTTTTGCAGTTATATTTTATGTTGCTTTAATGGCTCGCTTAAGATGTAAGGCTGCAGTGCTATTACTTGCAAGATCAGCTAACTAGTAATATCCTAATTACGTGATTAATTATTAATCACCAATACATCAAGTCGAAATGATATAAAACTAAGAAATATAATTATTTAATAATATGCGAAACAAAATTCTCATGATAAATGTAAGGCACTTTCTTTCGTATTTACCAGTCGATTAAATTTCAAAAGCGTTCTTAATATATTTAAGCCATTTATAATTAGCGAGGGAATTTTATTGATAGAATATTCGTTATTTTGGATAATTGATGTTAGACTCTTAATATTCAGCATTCGGGTTCAGAAATTTGGTTTATTTTTGCTAAACCGGAATGAGTCTCCTATTTTTGCTTGTTGCTAAACGGAATCTAAAGCGGATGCCACAAGTTGTTACGGCTCCATTTCTGTCAGCATGATCCATTCTATCCTCCCACATGCAATCGTTCAATCTCCCCGAGAAATCAATTCCCGACCATCGTTTCCGCCGGTCCCACTCCACCTCGTTCATTTCGGGTTTCGACCTTCTAAGCAGCACTCGGCTGCTCAGTTCTCTCCCCGCCGCGCCACAGCTCTCCAGAGGAGTGGTTGCTCGCCCTCCGCCCCCATCCCCGGCCGCGCCCGCCCTCTCTCGCCCGCCGCCCCTGGCGCCCCCTCCCGGGGCTTTATCGCTCGCGCTGCCGATGCGTATCGTCTGATTTGTTTCTCGGGGCCTCAAATTAGAACCCCCCTCCCCCTCCTCTTCCCTGTATTATTCCTTCGGTTGTAATTTAAGCGCGTCCGAAATTTAGCTGAGAGCTGTTTAATAATTTCGATAAATTTATTATCAGCGCCCTTATCAGATGACCGGCCCCCCGGCGCAGGTGCTCCTCGACCGGGCGCCTAATGGAGCTGGTTTTCGGCAATCCGCGCCCTAACCGCCTCCACCCCCTGCGGACCCTCGCGGCGGTTGTGGGCGCGGAAGGCTGCGACGACCGGCATTAAGATCTGCAGATACGTAATCAAATTGTTCCAGAGTTATATGCGCACGTTTGCAGGTCTTTGCTTTTGTTGGGTCGTACATCACTTCAACTAATGTATATTCCCTACCTTTTATTCTTACGCGTCCTCGACGGCTGTTTGTCCGCTGACTGTGGATTTGCGTGTGTGTTTATGTAATTAATGGGTGGACGTTAGTGATTGGTCCAGAAGTCTCGCTCACTTCGCTGTCGTGGTGCGTGGCTCTATGATTTTGTGCAAATGCGAAGAGATTTTCAAGGCTCGCTTCACAATCAAAGGGTGGAGATCACCTCCGGGTATGGCCTGATTCTCATGAATCGGAATAAAGGAGAACTGTACAATTCTTGGGCATAATGTACGGGAGTGCGGCTTCGATTACATTAATTTCGTGTCTCCCAAATCAATTGCGAAACGCCCCGGGTATGTGTAAGAAGTAGCCAGGCTTTGCGTTCTGATTCGTCTTATTGCGAGACTTCTGCTTTGCTGTACTAGGTGAATGCAAATATAGCGGATGATGAAGGAAAGATTAAAGGAATAGAGTGCGAGGAGAAGGTTATTTAAAAGAAAGAAAGTGTTGTTTAATAAAAAGAAAGTATTGTTAAAACCAGTGGAAAGACATAGAGCGTCTTAATAGTGCGACAGATACTTCAACAAATGAAAATGAAAAGGAACTGAATGTTCCAATCAGTTATCCAAAGACATTGTCAGTTCTAAATTTGAAATCTGAATAGAAGAATGACACCTCGACGAATATGCAAGTAGAATTTTCGTAATTGGAGTCCCTAAATTCGTTCTTGAGCCCCAACACTTGTTCGTCGGGATAATTAAAAATATACGTATTTTCAGTTACAGTAACTTGATAACATTTTAATATATTAATATACCACCATTTCAATATTTTAGTAATGCATACTACCTAATTCATCAACAATTATTGAACCTTTTGATTCCTGCTTTCCAAAACTTTAAACATGTTTATTTCAAAATATCATTTTTTAAATTGTTTCAGTTTTATACTCTTGTAATTTAGTGAGTTGGATTTTCTCTCTATTGCAGTCTGCTTACTTCTGATGTGCTATTTTAAACATGAAAAGTATATTTGTCGTGAATATTTTGAAGCAAAGGGAGAAAAGTGCAACAAAACCAAGAGATAGAATGTGTAAAGGAGACAAAAAAATTAACGTTTACCAAATTAACATTGTAGAGAGAAAGAGAGAGAGGACGAAAATAAACACATGCTATTTTTGAAAAATGAAATGGAAAAGCCCTGATGGCGTATGTAGCGAGATAGTATTACTCTCTCCTGTCACACAGCAGAAGACGACTGTATTGCAGTCTTACGTGGCCATATTTAATATCAGTGATCAAAATATAGGACCTCATTATCGTTCCCAGTGTTCTCGAGATAATTACAGATACAGTGAATAATCTGTGGATGGCGAAATCGTAGGTGGAAACGACTTGGCTTGTTTACATTGGATAATGCCTCGCATTCACAGCTGACCTCGCAGATGACCCCTCGTCATGCGCCAGGCAGTGCCACAAAAAGCCCTGCATGCACTCTGTGGTTATGCGGCGCGCGCTTCCGCCGGGATAATGGGTAGGTGTGCTCTCGGGCGGGCGGGCGGGAGGGCAATTCTCGTTGCCGGTAGCCCACGGGGCGGGAGTGGTCACTGGACCACCCGGCTGGCACACGTTGAAAGGCAGATCAGTCTCCCAGCGAGGAAGCGTCGCCTGTGGGTGTCTTCTGCGTATGTGCTCTTTGGGAACACGAATTGAAGAAGACGAAGATCGAGGCGAAGTACGCAAAGGCGGAGACTCAGGCGATGTCGAAGACGGAGGTGGTGACAGAGGTGGAGGCGATGTCGCAGAAGGAAGCGCTAACGGAGGCGGAGGCGATGTCGGAGACAGAAACGGTAACGGAGATGGTGATATGTCGGAGACGGAAGTGGTAATAGAGATGGAGGCGGAATCGGAGACGGGGGCAGTAACTGAGACTTATGCTGCAGCAGAGGCGGTGTGGAGGCGTCGGTGGATAAGCGAAAACTGTGGCGGAGCCGGAGAGTGTGGCGGAGCCGGAGAGTGTGGCGGAGCCAAAAGTCCGAATCGTTGGCGGCGGGTGAGCCGGGCGCGGAGAACTGAGCGGGTGCGGCTGACAAACGGAGGGCGGCGGCCCCAGCGCTCCCTGCGACGCCGCCCGTTTCCCACCCCCGCGTGATGAAGTGCGCGCCCGGTCGCCGGGAAGCGCCGACACGCGGCGCGCCGCCGGGTGATGAATGCGCGGCTCTCGTGCGCGGCGGGCGCGCGCATTTGCAGGCGCCGCACGCGCTCGTCTGGACGCGCCGGGCAAGTGGAGTGCTTTCGGCATTTTCGGAATAGATGAATGTCAATTAATTATGTATTTATATTCTTATACATTTATTTGAGAACATAAAATGTCAGCACGATTGTACCAATTTATAGGATTTTAGTTACTTATCGACAAAAAAAAACACTATGTGACTAATGGGATAGAAGAGAAAACTGCGCACGTTTTCTTCAACGACCAAAGGGATATGGTTTCTAGCTCCATGATGTTTCTTCTTGATCACTCATATTCAAAATATTACTTTCGAATTCCTTAATTATAAACTTCTGCCACGACTATCGTACTTGCAAACACAAAGAGGGACGTTTCATACCTTACTAATATTAGTGTGTTCAGTAATTTTGTGAAGGAAAGAATAATTGCGCCTCTTTGATAGCGCGTAGCCGTATAATGCTGTTCCAAGTAGAGTAGCAAGCAAAAACAAGCGACCGATCGGCTACGCGCCGCCTAACAGTGTACGCACGAGCGCTTTCTGCGGCCGGTTGCTATTGGGTTTTTTACTCTAACTTACTTAGTTTGCAGTATATTTAGTTATACTTTATTTGCAGTGAATGCAACGGAAGCGGAGGCGCTATATACTGATGACTCTGTGAATTGAAACAATTACCACCGTCACCTATACTTAGAAAGTCTCATTTAGTGTATGCGTATTGTGATGCGGTTAATGAAGAATCACGAGAAATGTCTAAGGCTAGGCTGTAAATGTAAAACTTAGGAAGTAAGGAAAGAAGGCTTTGGTCCTGACTTTTTTATTAATCAGTTAAAATTTTTCACTATTTTTCAGTTCAATATATTGTTGCATGATGCATAGATGTCATTTAAAAAACTGTTCATTTTTTCATTGTGTTCATTGTTCTTCCTAGGTTTTAACAAAGATTGAGATACTTAAAAATATTTAACTTATTAACGGAATACTTAATAACGGAATGAGATCGAACTGAGACCATGACAGTAGTATAATTATAATTCTCTAGCATTTGGTTTATATCCCAGAAAGGTGAAATTATAGGAAGGAAACAAAATATATTATTTCTGCAAGAGTTAAGGGTAAGAATGTGTTGATTCTAAAGTTTATTTTTCGGAAATATAATTTGGCTTGGAGAGTACCCATCCACTAGCTTTGATGGTATAGTGGTTATCATGCCGGAGTACTGATTGGGAGTTCGCGGGTTCAAACTCGGTCAACGTTGGGGTTTTTTTAAATGAAAAAAAATATCGGCGGCACGCTTGCGGACGCTTGTCAGTGGTAAACAGATCCCAGGAAAGGCACTTAGCCGATCTTTGCAAAATTAAATCCTGTAGAGATTTAGCACCAATCAAGAGTTTCGATTTAAATTACTGGGTTCAATTGCGGATATTATATCGTGTCTGGCATTCTCTGGTATTCAAAGAAAACTTCAAAATCGGCACATCAGCGCACCTAGTGAAAGTAACGGCTAACTACTCTAGATATACTTGCTCAGGTGAAGACTCGCAAGAAGGCATTACGGGCTTCTGGAGACTATACTTTTTAATGCACTAATCATAGTATGGAATTAAAAGAAGTAGCTATCGGCAGGCGTGAACCAACATTGCACTTGGCAGTACACCGTAATTGGCTTCTGTTTGAATACAACGACTTTTCGGAAATAAATCGTAATTTCGACTGTAATAATTCTTTCATACCATTGAATTTTATGAAAAATCTATGGTTCTTGCTTTAAGACATTCGTATTGGAGTTGCACATGGGGATACCAATTGTGATCATCTGGTAGTTAGCTTGCGCACTCATGTTGGTGGTACGCGTAAGAGGTTGATCCCAAAAATAAACCTTATCACACAAAAGCATTATGAAAAAGGCTAATTTATCGACCTGCGCTCCTTCGTTTTTCTTTTACACCATAAAATATTTGAACTTTAAATATCCCACGAGTAATACAACGATAAGAAACATTACGATATGCGAGCGAGCCCCACGTAAATATATCGTGATCTTGTACGAACTCTTTCCGCTCTTATTGTAAGCAGCGCTTTCCTTCATAGATTTAGCAATATATCAGGACTAAAAATGACCGCTGCTTGTTTGTTTTTTTTACTTTTCGTTCTTTTGTCACGAAGCTCTATACTAGGATGTACTTTCAAATGTGCCGTGCATTGGGAAGGACTGAGAAAGCAATGATAAAACACGTGAGTGTAACCCTCTTGCGACCCGCACGACCTGCGCCGACCCGACCCTCTGATGCGCGAGGTGCGCTCCTCTCCGCCTGCAGTAACTCTTCGCCCGCGCGATGGGCGACCAGGCGCCCCGCTGCCGCGCCGCGCCGTGCCCAGCGGTCGCCTTCGCCTTCGCCTCGACGCGACTCTTAAGGAGCCGCAGCTTTGCGCCGCTCCTCCCTTTCCGCAACGGCTATACCCACGTTAGAACCTGCAGCGTTCTGCACTCCTTCTTGCTGCATTTGGCAAATCTTTCATTACTGTGCGGACGACTTAAAATGTATACACATTATTATATATATATATATATATACAATTTTTGAAAATATATTTAACATTTTAAGAAAGAAAGGGGGCGTTAAGTCATTTAATATTACAAGAAAAGTGAGTGTAATTGAATTTGAACATGTAAAATTTGAAATTTTTTCATCATTCAAAATCATGTTTTCAGGTTTTCTGTTTCAAATTTTACTGTCATGAAAACGTTTATGAAATGGTTATGAAATTAACTGTCAAATTGGTGATCTTTTTTTCACAAACAGATAACTTCAGCAAACTACATCAATACGAGCAACTTTTCAATCACCACCATATCTATGGCATATTGCACACATGTTTAATGGATCTGTATGCTATAGCAACGTGTCAAAACACAACAAAGAAACCAAAAAAAACAAATAACCTCAAAACCACAAAAAACAAACAAAAAACAAACAAAAAACAAAACAACAAAAAACAAAAACAACAACAACAAAAAAATGCACGCGTATCGCGCACGTAGCGCGGCGCGTGGTGGTTGAGGGCGCGGCGAGGACGGCGTGACGCGGGGCGGCGGTGTTGGCGGGCAGCCCTTCATCTCGGCGCCGGGCCGACGCCACGGCGCGCCGGCGTAATTGCCCGGGCGGACCCCAATGACTCACTCGCCGCCCGCCGCGGCCCTTCGCGACACACCTTCTCCGCTTACCTCGCTCCAATTTGGCTGTCGCGATTCCTTCCAGGGCCTGACCTACGGCTGACGATGCACATAATTCTCGCGTCTTCGAATTTGGAGGAGGAGCCCTCTCACGGGCGGAAGGCGATTTGTTTGACGTGGCTTGTTTGAAAGGCCTTAGTCAATATCGAGAAAATTAACATTTTGTCATTAGTTGGAATGCGTATGAAAATAACCGGAACTTTTTACACACTCAGAATGGAGAAAGGATTTTTTTTATCTTAAATGAACTATTCGATTTTTTTATTAACTGAAAAGTACAAATGATAAGCTCGTGAACAAGAATTTCGAAATTCTTTTATCTATGTAAACAGTGTGTAGTTCTCTAAATAGATACCTTATTTCTTTTCTTCCAGAGGCACGTGAGATGCAGAAATACAAGAATAAATATTTTGGAGAGAAAATGGACACTATTTGTCTAGTAAGTTTTTATTAATAATTAATATTAGAACATTGAAAACTTTGGACAAATGTACGTGTGCCGATGCTACGAATTTGCATGACTGTTTCGCGAATACGTTAACATACCCAAATAAAGCCAGTCAATTAACAAATAAGAAGAGAAAGATAAATGTAATTTTAACATTTCAAAAGTTTTAATATCACTGCTTTCTGAAATGATTTCGTTGAAGTTATGAAAATGAATTTATAATGTTTAAATGCCCAACAACAATATCACTGAAAAAATAAACATTAACAGCATTATCAAAATTCAATTATCTTTAATCCAGCCATTCAAAATGTTTGAAATTGTTTCATTTGGAGTTTGAGATGAAATATTATAATTTCTTTCATAGCGGAACCACTGGCGTAGTTTCCAAACAATTTTGGGGCATTCAATTACTTAATTTCTCATCTATTTGTGTAGGCAAAGTTTCACCGAAAAGTTGCGATGGCTTTTAATATTAATTGCGTTTGTTTAAACAACATGGTGCAATTCATAGAGTATACATATAATTATATAATATATAATATTATTTATTATATTATATATAGTATTACATATAATATTATATATAGTATTACATATAATATTGTATGTATAATTACTAATGAAAGAAAAACAGGTGCACGCAGCATGAGTTACAGTGATAATTTCAATATTTTCTTGTTGATAGACAGCAGATATTAGTTGAAATTTTAATAAATTCTCGGACCACTGAACAATCGGCACATAAGAGAACTAGTCTGCAAGGGCAAAAATGTTAAATAGCATAATTATGATAAAATGTAGAACGTTGGTGACTAGAATCTATAAGTTGGAAGTAGTACCAGTTCGATTTTATTTTAAGACTGTACTCTCAAGTTTATTAAAATACGTATATGCAGTCTTTATCGCCATTCCTTTTATTGAAATGATTTATGATAGAAAATGTGCGTCGGTTCAAGAATAAATAATCGACTGAGTAAGTATCCCAAAAGAAAATTTGAGATAAATGGCGGCACTTACAAAAATTAAATGACGGTAAATTTGTTTTGGAGTAAAGTTCTCTGCCAAGAGGAAAAGAGTGAAGTTACAAATAAGAATCACAAATGGGAGTGTGCCCAAGAACGTGGTACAAAAGAATTTTAACGAAGCCCAATATTTTAACATTGAATGCGAAGAACTAAATATGAATGGTTGCGTGAGCTACATTCCATGGGTTGTATGTCATATTTCAGGGCGTTGCATTGCAACACGTAAAGTAATTCGTTTTATTTGTTTTAAACATCTCATTTGTTTCTAGCAACTTACAAATAACATCTACCTTGCCATTTAAAATGCATGTCTGGTCCATGTCCGTGAATATGAAGATATTTACGGTAATTTATTGAAGTGCATTATCGACGTCATTTGCTACCGAGTTGGCTGGAATGTTTTCGCTTTTGGTGCAGGAAGTGGTGTCAAAAGAGACAGATGTACTGGGTGTGTCCTTCAAATCATTTTGTCAGATTAATTTCTGAGCCATTAGCTTAAGCTTCTTGTCGGTGAATTAAACATCATAAACAGTTTTCGCACTATCTCTTAATGCTCATAGATTGAAACTAAATATAATGTCTAATGCGACCTAAGTACGTCGATTATGACGTTGTCACATCAAAAGACATATATAATATCGAAGTAGCTCCTAATACATTTCATTCGCAAGGAAGTAAGTTTCAGCACTTCATTGCATTCACCTTGTTACAAACTACTTCTTGTATATTTTGTTTTGATTGCTTACATCCAGACAATCACTTTTTTATTGTTTCTAGAATATATTATCACAAACTATTATTTCAAAATACCTGTTTTGTCAGTGATGAATTCTTTCTCTTTCATACATTCTGAATACATACATACATACATACTCGCATTTTCGTACATCAATAAATAGCTGCATGTGGTGTTAGCTGTAAAGAAAATGAATTCCTAGTTCATGAATACACAATGAATGTTTAACATGTAAAACTAAATGAATGGGCAAACTTTGAAAATGGAATGATACGTAAATAATGATCAATACAAGTAATGTAACATTGAATTCGACAAGCCACACTTCGTTTCAAAATACTCCAGAAGTACTAAAGTAAAGATTCACGCAGTTTTGTTTTCGAATATTTCTCTAAAATTGAAATGTGTTATCTCAAAGTTGGTTACTCTATAATTTGCAACTTACATTGGGGTATTTTGATGAGAGTTTGTAAGACTTGGAAATATCACGTGTATCATTAGACGGTATTATGGTTGCGAAACTAGAGCGGTTCCAATTTGCCGGAGGCGAAGTGGTGTAGATTGCACCTTCTCTGAGGTGTGTGGCCGCCGGCTACTTGGTCATTATCTCCAAATTTATGGTTCGCTCGCGTCAAGGTAAAGGCGCAGGAAGTGATCCGAAACCGAAGCTCCGAGTTCGAGAGGATTAAAGGGTCGGAAAATCGGCGGGGAAACGCCAATCCGGTGCTCGTTTGGCGCTAAGAAGATGTATGGCAGCCCACCAAAAGAGGTGTTTAGAACGAGTGCGATATCGCCTCTGCGCCTGGTCTCGCCCGTGAAGGCAAATCGCGTCGTATGTTGTGTTTTTGAATTGTGATTACAGGGCGTTGAGAACAGACCTATGCTTCTTCTCTGAAAGTACATTACTTTCTCACTATAGAATGACTCCGAATGTTCTTGTTTTTCATAAAAAAACGTAACTAAATCTTAAACTAGGTGTTAATCTATACAAATGTTGAGAATACATAAACTATTTCGCCTCATTAATGTAATCATTTATACTTATGAATCAGTTATTTTTGTGTATTTAATAACTGTAAGTTGACTTTTAATTCACTACACACTTAATACAGCTCGTGAAAAATTAATAAGTAAATAATAAGAATTTCTTCTTTGTTAACCAACCAGTACAAAATATTTTTGCGAAGTTGAACTTATCAATATTATTTTATTCTTTCTGTTGAACCTTACTTTTTGCATAGGTCAAATTTACAATTGTAGGAGTTTAAAAATCATTGTTTCTTTGGAAAGTTCCTGTATTACTTCAAGCTCTCATATAAACTTTTTAATCGACTTCGAAATCAAGAGATAAGACAGTTCATTGGGTGTATTTTTAGCTATCAATTAAATTCGCACTACTGCCTTAACGATCTCGACCATCCGGACGAGGATGATAGATGTTTATCCTCAAGTTTCAAATTGTTGAAGGTTGTAAGGATATAATGTAAAATGTTTTAAAAGTTCATTAAAAATTGAATTTAACATCCTTATTTGAATGTATTGCTGTTATTCAAGTAATCGTACAATATATATTTCAAAGAAGAAGTACTAAGTTAAAGTCTACTTAAAGTCTTTAGTGTTACGAACGCTGATGACCATGTTTACCACCATTACAGGTTGCAGCGTTCATATTTCATTGCCTTTTAAAAAAAAGTTGAATGAACCTTACTTCGCTTAATAGGAAATTTAGTTTTCTAGAAAGATGGACTAAGACGGGTCTACAATACGTAGAAGTTCGAGAGAAACTCGCCGACTACCTATGCCATGTGGCTCAGACCTTTCGAACCATACTACGTGCAGGCAATGACGAAGGTCTTCGCACCTGGAGGTGGAGGTGTGTAATGTGTGGTGCATCCAAAGACGAGAGGTTCTTCACCTCGCTGGCAATGAAGCTTTTTCTGTTCTGGCGCAGCGGTCGGGGGCGAACGTGTGCGGTGTGGGCGCGACTACCCACGTCCCTCACCACAACTCCCAGCCATTCGCGATTGGCGTTGCGGGAGAGCGTGTGGGCGGGGCAATTAAGTCGCGACTCTCGCTTTGCTTTTATAGTAGCATGCAAACGAGGGAGGAGGAAGAGGTAGTTTCACGTGCTAGCAGAGGAGGTAGGACGTTGTCTTATCTGTATGTTTATGATTGTCTTTATGGTTATGGATGACTTGACAGCACATTTTCTGTTTGGCGACCTCCACTCAAAAGACTAAGAATGACATTTTCAGAGACCCATTACCAATTTCTTGTTTAAATTTGTATCGTGTTCAATCTGAGGATGATTACAATTTGTTGTTTGTTTCTTCTTCTTCTTCTTCTTCTTCTTCTTCATTGGCGAGAGTTGTCGGTCACAATTCTAAATGTAGTTAATAAAATTTTTCTGTCTCCATACATGGGACAGATTTCTATGGTCAAACTATTCAAATTTCTTCTCATACTGATGGGTTCTGTTGGTGACTTGGCGCAGTTTAGCGCCGCCTCTTAGCGCTTCTTGTGGTAACAACGACAATGTAAATGAGTCTGCTTTATTGACAATTTAAGATGACGGAGCTTTGACCAATTGCGTCAACAGTTTGTGATTGTTATATGTGATAGTGAAGTCGAAGTCTATCATAGTACATAAATTATTTAAGAATCAGATAAATGTAATTCTTTCCAGACAGAAAATGGACTGTCCTGAACAAAAGGCAAGTCATATACTTTAGTTTCCTGTAATACGTACTCAATAAATTCTGTGCAATGCTAGTTTTAAAGTGGATGTATTCTTATGGAAAACCAATCATGTGTCGTTCAACAAAGCAATTTGTGCAGCATATGTTTTATTTCTTCTCTCTCATCTCTCCTGGTCATAAGCGTATGTTACGAGTGTGTCACTAATATCTCACCATTTCAATTTTTATTAGTTCATTCGTAAATTAGTTCAAGTGTAAGAGGTACATCACCACACTGCTTTTTCATTCTCTTATGAATTTTTGCGGGATTAATTACATCACAGTGCATAAGGCAAATATCACTGCCCTGCTCATTGGTACTGAGAGAGCTGTCACCTTATTTGTACTGTAGCCACGGGCTTGTTCCATGAAGTTCGCAGTTGCCGCGACGAGCTTCTAGATGTTCACACCATGTTTGTTGTTTCTACCAGCATTCAGGGAAAATAAGTTGCTTACGTCTTGTATAAAGCATGAAAAGTTTTCTTGCGACTGCCTCTTGTACGTAATGACATCAATGGCGCGTTTGCTGTTGCGGCGTGCCGTTGGTCAGTAATGCAAATGGAGTTGGAGGTACTCGCTAGCGGGAATGGGGCTGCGCCCTCGGGAGCATTTCGGCAGCGCGCTCGGGCGGGCAGGCGGGGCGGGCGCGAGTAGGCGGCGCAGGCGGCGTGGGCGACGGCCTCACGAACAGAGCAGCCGAAGACGCACACGCCCGGCGATACCATCGCTCTCCCCGACGACTTAATGGGCAGGCGTTGAATATTCCGGCCCCACCACGCTCCGCCGACCGCTGCCCGACTCGCGGACGGCGTGTGTGTGTGTGTGTGTGTTGCAGCGGAAAACACGAGCTGCCCCCGAATAAATCGGAAGCGCCCGGTCCTCGCCACCCAACTCCCTCGTTAGCGGCCGAGGAGCACCCGAAACGCGGGCTCGCCCCCCTCCGGTAGTCGTGTCCGCGGCGACACCTCGTATTTCGCGAGAGATGCCTCTGTGTATATCCTCGCCCGTGTTCGGAGCAGGTGGCGATATCGGGGGCGAAATGGCAATAACGATTAGAATAACAAATTTTGAACAGAATTTGAGGTGTCTGAGAGTGATGGCGGCTGTGCAGGACCAGGTCGAGACCGGCCCAGCGGGTTCGTTGCAGTCGCCAAGGCATGGAGAAGGGAAACGGATTGTTTCACTTATCACTCGACGGTTTCACATGTTTCTGGCGGGAGGTAATAATTATCAATGACATGAGGAGTTAGGCGCTCGTTAGCACGATGTAAAAATAAATATTTAAAAATAATAGTGAATCCTGCTTTTAGGAGGAGTTAATTTTTCGAGAGAGATTTTATTTACAGAATTGTAGATGTAAAGACATTTATTTAATCGATTGTGTGATCGAACTAGTAGTGTTTCAACTGCTCATTCATTCTTGTGCTATTGGTAATGATGTAATATTATATTATTGCAACTTCTATTCTGCTAATAATTTATCCATTACTTTAAAACCTCCTAACCAAACAAAGCACGAGAGGGTAAAAAAATACATCGTTATTAATATTTTGCTTCGAAAATTGAAAACTTTAAATGAAAATACGTTTATATTTACGCCATTTACAATTTAGCATATTTCTCTCTGTTGTTAAAAAAATTAAAGAAAAACAATAAAAGAAAACGATAAACAAATTACTGTTATTGAAGATTGAAAGAAAGCAGTAAGAATCACCAGTCAAGAAACTATTCCCGATACTATCGAATTGGGGGGTGATCGATTTATACTGTTGTAATAGTTGCGTTGATTCTAACAATATATACAACATTACGCGAAAAATAGTTATATTTTGAAAAAATGGCGCAGGAAATGATTTAATGATCTAATATTTAAGAAGAGTCCTTTAAGAAAGACATTTCAATCTTGGATAACAAAGTTGTACGAAGGCGTCAGAATTTAACAATTTTTACTTTACATAGCTTGAAATGAAAATCGAATATCTGACATATTATTAAGCATCTAAACTAGAGCAAAAATGAATTGAGCCTTTTTGAGAATACTTCATTTAAGAATAAAAAAATGTACACAATTTCCCTCAAAGTTACAAGATTACATCGTATATTTAAAAAAAATCCCTGACATAATTCAAAAATCTAATTTCGAACAGATTCTATTTTGAATAAACCTTTATTTTTAGTAATGTTAAAAGTCCTCGAAAAAAGGTTTAACTCTTGCAATTTCAAAAATTTGAAGGTTTTACTAAAATAGAAAGTGCTCCAATCTTATTACTACAATTTGTTTCCTTCGCACAAAAAAATTGAAAAGAAATTAGGAACCATTTTTGAAAAAAAATATTTTAGAGGTTTTATGGACTCCAAAAAACGTATTTGCTTGGAATATGAGGTGCCGCGATATCAATCATTTCAACCAGGGAATATACATTCTACTGTAAATCTAGTGTACAGTGTAGGCACTAGTGTTTTCAACAAACGGACCAACACCCAAGCAGAGACGGGTCATTTTGAGAAAAACTACTTTTTGTTATCAAAGATATTCAATTATGTGCATTGTGATTACATTACGTATCCTAAAATTAATTTATTGTGTACAAGAGCAAGATAAGTCTACTTCTTTGCATTAGGAATCTCCAAAACAAGTTTTTCTGTCGGAAAGTGTTTTTTTAAGGATGCAGACAGAACTTTGCTTTACTAAGTAGTAGTTATGAAATAAAGTAGGAGGCATTTTTCGTCAGATACTTTTAATTAACAGCATAAAACTACATCAGACGCAGAGAGGTAATCTTCAGTGGATTTCGGCGACTGAGGGCCCTGTAAAGAGCGTTGTCTTTCTCTGGCGTCTGCGAGTCCAGGCAATCTTTCAAAAGATGGTCGAATTGCGGCCGATAAAGCTTTATGCTGAATTAAACCTATATGACAAAACTACGCCTCGTGATTTCTTTTATAACTATGCAAATACAATTAACCCCACACCAATTCCTACCACTATGTGGTATCATACGAATAGTTTCTTAAACAGAAATGCGAAGTTTGCAAATACCACTACACTCGCGAACATACTATTACTTACTCAAGAACAAAATATAATAACTCAACAAATATCACACTACATTAATCGTTAAAAATACACGTAATTCTATACCCTGTATTTTAAGTAAAACTCATTCGCCCCCTTGTGCACTTTCTTTTCCTTCGTCAATATTTATATTTTCATACCCTCCTCCTCCTCTTGTGCCACTCCCTGTTTTCAAAAGTCCCCTAACGACGTCCTCAACCTTGACTGCAGTTTAACGAGCGAATATCGAGAATTAACCCGGCCGCTGCTAAGCAATTTTCTTTAATGGTGAATACCTGGCGACCACGCTAAAGAAACAAGCGGCAAAACTGACGGCTTCCCCTAATTTTCTACGCACAGTGTAACAGGTTTAAGCTTCCTTGTTGTTAAGAGCTGCAACGAGCCTTCATTTGCATCTCCGACGCATTAAATAAACCTTACCTACCGCTTGCGTTAATTTCGGAGCACGCGAACTGGAGTAATAAAATCAACAAATTAATCTCATGTTAGCGTCACGTGCAAATGAAGGAGCGTCGCCGGTCAGTGCTAATTGCGCGTGCAAGAACTGTTAATGATGGCACAGACACAAATTTCGTGTTGCTTGCGTGATGTTGATGGGCATTTTCATACCACGCAGTATTTGTTTTGTGGGTATGGGAAAGTTGTCTCGCTTAGCTATAACTGTGTCATTCGATGCCGAAAAGAAATGTGAATGTTTGCAGAAAATTTTAGTTTCCACTGATGGGAGATACTAGTTATGAAACTGGGAATCATACCAGTCATTAAATACATGTTGCGATTTAAACATTTTGCTTATTTACTTAATTGCATTTCTAAGATTGAAACGAAAATGTGCACAAAGACGTGTGCTGATGACCATTAATAAAGTAATGCAGTCAGCAGTTTCAAGGGAATTAATAAAGAAAAATGTAAGTGCTGATTAAATAACATATTTACGTTTGCCGATGTTTCGGAAAATGAATTTCCATCCTTTGTGAAGTTACCACAAAATTTAAAAAAAATATTTTCATATTCGCAGGGTTTCATAGAAGGTCAGATCGATATGGGATTATTAATTTTCTTAAAAATACAACATGTAGTTTGTAGTTGAGATGCTAATGTTGTTTACTGCCAAAAGAGTAGACAGATGGACGGACGTTTTGAAAAGAAACTTTTTTTCAGTATTGAGGAACCACCAAATGTGTATTCTGACTGGGTTACGTATTGTAGAAAGTAATTTTCTACATATAGGAGCATTAAGCATATACGATCAATCGGCTTTTGTGGTATTTTGGAGCCACAAAATGAACATCTTTCGTCGCAGAGTTCATAGCTGTCTCTATAATACGAACATTACTTCATATATACATACGTATACAAGAAAGTAAAAAAAAGGCAATTACAGAATGTTGGGGTAACCACTTGCAACGTCCGGCTCATTTCGTCGGACCACCTCGCGCTACCGCAACATGTCCACACCCAGCAGGGGTTCAAAGGAAGGAACTGGCAAAGCGTGCACAAGTAGTGGTGGGTAGAATTTGAATGCCAACATCGTCTTACCAATGAACCAATATTTATTCATTTTTTTTAAAGTTAATTTTTTTTGAGTGAATGTTATTTTTTTAAAGTGAGGAACACTTTTTAAACAGATTGTGCAGATAGATCTAATTAATTGATATATAATTATTTTGGAAGAAGAATTATATTAGACACGTACATTTATACCATTGTGTGAGGTGACTAGCAACTTGTCGAATCATTCACTTTCTTTTTTAGTTCAAGGTATCTTCAATGTGCGTATGTATGAAATATTATATATTGTATTAACAAAACAAAAACTTGAAATATTGAGTAAAATCTTTGTCCCTTTCAGTTACAGAAAAAATATATTATTTCCCTCGCGACATTTTATGACATGCGAGAACATGCATGTGCACATATTTTCATTTTCGCTGGTAGCCATCATTAAAAAATATGAAGACACAAAAACGGCTGTAATTTTTCAGCAGAGAAAGGGAAACTACGTAGAAAAAGGTTTTTTAAGTGATACATTAAACGCAGTTCATTCGATTAAATTACAGGGTTGCATTAAGATGCAAACATTGGGGAGAATTACAAGTCGAAAAGACAATTTCTTGTGTCCACCGCAAGTGATTTACAAAGTAGCACTCAACGCCTACCACAGAAATAAGTTTATGTGTCGTTCGTTACCATTTCCTCCAACTGGCATTCACGGCATGTCTCGGCAGGTCGGAGACCTCAAGGGCAGATATACGGGCCGGCAGAATGAAGACGTCTGCATTCATGCTCAGTCCATGATAAATACGACGCCGCGCGGAGCTGTAACGCTATATTTCGTGCGCGGCTGTTGCATGTCGTAGTCCCGGTCGGCGGAGGCGAGGCGGTGGCGGCCGTCGGAGGCAGTAGCTCTCGGGGCGCTCCATAAACATCCCGTCAAGCGGCGTCGCGGGGGCTGGGCGGCTGCCGGCGAGCGGTGCGGACATCACAATGCGGGGGCGGGCTCGCGGACGCCCGGCGGGCGGCACCCGGGCATTAAGTGCGCGGCCGAGCAGGGGCGGCTCCTCCCCAATCAGCGGTCGGAGGCGCGCCCGCCGCTCAGACCTTTCTGCTGATGTAACGATGTTTACCCCGTTGTGGGCAGACAAAGAAACCGTGGAGCTGATGCAGCTGTGAGGATGAGTGTATGGTAGAGCGCGCGTGTGTATGTAAGTTGGTTGATTCACTTTTCTTGCTGGAGAGTTGAATACGTAGAATAATTTTACGTGAAAACGTACATTACAAATTCCAAAAACGCCAAATATTTGAAGTATTAAATCAAATGGACAGTGGTCGACTGTTTATCAGATTAGAATGTGGCTAGTTCCGACTGCAAAAGGGACTCTGCGATTGGAGTTACGTTGACCGCGAGGCTCTTGGTTCCACTTCTCGACGATTCACGTCATCACGGGTCATCAGCGAAGCCGTCAATAGCAGACGACAATAAGAAAATTGACAGCTTCGCTGCTGTAAGTCGTTTCATGGTTTCCTCCTGCCAATTCCAGGCGAATGTCAGAGAAGTATTGTCGACAACGGGTCACAAATCGCGCGTCATCCTTCATTCCCCGTTCTATTCTCATTCTCATTTTCATTCTCACTCTCACGCTTATGGCTCAACTGAACCCCCATATTCATGTGTCTCATTCCAAATGATGCAGAAAATCTCCCGAGAAGCGAGAGAAATTTGTGATGTAACTGAGAAGCTGCAGGATCTTAGGGTCACTGTGTCCCATGATGGGGTAAGTTGGAAATAACCACAAACACTTTCAATTATTTTTTTTAAGTTGAGAGTTTGCCATATCACCATTAAATAATTGAAAATAAATCTCGGATCCCTCCGTTATCCTATCTATTATCATTCACCTTCCACATTCACTTATTATTACTGATCCAGCGGACGGTATTGACAAACCAACTCAGTTATTACCTGCCCAGAACACGGGACGGCACAAATACGTAAACGTTCTCTCACTCCTATGATTGGCAACCGATTGCAGATCTAATCGTCATTAAATGCCATTGGACTTCCTACAGCGGAAGAGACAATTGCATAAAAACACGCGAGCATAATTACGACTGCCTGGTGGCCAGAACGGAGTCGTATTACAACGATGTCTTGTTCATTGAGAAGTAAAGGCAGCCAGTGATTGGGGCGGACGGGCACTCCCAACTTATTTCACCTGCCTTTCAATATAACAATGCATCCTTTGAACTAAAGTACTGTGTTAGTTGTAGAAGCGCTAAGTGGGGGGAGGAGTATATTTATGATTAAATTGGTACTGGTGATGATGAGTGCTAAAGTGGATTGCTGGGCGAGGGAGGAGGCTGAGGCCTTTATGCCATCGTCATTCCTGAGCAGATGGTCATAGTTGTGCTTTCGTATTCCATTACTCTGCATGAATAATACTAAGATAGTCTTGAAGTACGAATGGTAGATGATCATGAGTGTGATGATGTTTGGTTGATATACGTGGAAATGCGATATGAGATTGCCGACGACCTCCCAATTACACGGGGAACTAACGCTGCTTTAAGCCCCTGCGTCACTGAGGCAGCCTTCGTTTTGGTGGGTTGCTGGACATTGAGATAAAGTGTTAAACATATATTTTATAATTAATTAAAACATCGTAATTTGATGATATTCTGTTGATGGGATTCCAAGATATAATAATCTAGTACGGCAGTTTATCCGTACAAAGATAATCAGCATCGAAACTGTACACAGGATTTTACTATAAGTCTATATTTGCTGATAGCTCACTATGAGTCCTTGTGATTTTGAACCGGATCTTTTAACTTTTTATAGTTCTTCATTTGAAGCTCAGACCACATTTTCTGAACAAAATTAAAACATGTCAAAATTATTCTTTATTTTGCTTCAATAGAGAAGAGTGCGTTTATACATATGATTAAAAGTCGGATTTTTAAATATTTCTGAATTTTATGAACATTTTAAAAAGAACAACTTTTCTTTCGAACTTCCCCTTCACCTCCATATGTTTAATGTAGTCAACTCGCCAAATTAACAGTTTAAATGCCTTTATGTACATTTTAAAATATTAATTTTAAGTTACTATTTTGTTTCATATTTTACATTGTAGCCAATAAATAGGGAAATATTTAATTTACTTTTTGTTGTGAGGCGTATTATTTTACTTGCGTACTGCGTGCGAGAACTGACGCATATTAAATTCAACCTTCTTCCCTATTCCATTTTAAGAGGAAAAGTTGTTAACAAAACGTGTTTGTTTAAAAATGTAATAAGGCAGCATCAAATATACTTATAGAGTTTAAAATAAAAAAAAAGATCAATGAAATTGACGTTTGAAATAAATTTTGAATAAAGGCTTATTCAGTGTCATAGACATGTTTTTGAAACAATTCACTACACATTCTTAAAAACAGCATTTGAAGTAATTATACGGTATTTCTTAACAGTTAGCTTTTCGCTTTCTTTGCAAAGAGTAGGGTTGTACTTGAACGATCCTGTATTTTCACATGGAAAATGTTCTTGGCTAGAGTAAAAATGTTTTCTAATATTTTTGTGACTTTCAAGGAAAGCGAGAAGATAACTGTCAAGGAAGACTGAATAATTACATCAAATGGTTTTAAGGAAGTGTGATTTTTTTGAAGAATATATCTCTGTAGTACTGAATAAACATTTATTGAAAATTTGTTTCCTGCATCAATTGCGTTGTTTTTCTTTTTGTTTGTCATTTTGTAAGTACGAAGTTACATTTAGATATTTTTAACAAATAAACACGTTTCATTAACAAATCCTCCTTAATGGAAGGGATTGGGAAATGGATAGCGAAAGGGTGGAAATTAACATGCAAGTGTTCTCCCAGGGGAACGCTAGTACTACTGAAATAATATAATTGACGATTGACGGAGACGATTGGACGCTTAATTGTAAACAAATTGAATTTCAGTTAAATTGCACGTGAGTAGTGTTTTTCCACTTTCATATTTTGTGGCTCACATTATCCCATATTGGCCAAATTTAATAGTACTGGAGTAGTAGTGGAATATATTTATTGATTGTTGTTTCAACAAAATAAAAACATTAAGAAACACTCGTGTATTAAGTAATTTGTTTGAAAGTTAGTGCGTTGTTTCCGGGTTAATGTTCATTTGTTGGAATAGAATTTGGCGCACAAGCATTTTTTACAAAAAGGAGTGAGAGATGTACATTGGAATCAGATGACATTGAAATACCACCCCTCAAAACTGAGGACAATCTATTGTGTAATCTTGAACAACATATGTCGTTTAACTTTTAAAATCGCTAGTAAGGTGTTCCCATGAATTGTTATGTCTTTAGTTCTGAAAATTTCATTATACTGTATGGTCTGGAGTGTACTCCTCAATGAATGTAAAATATAGCAAACAGATAATTTGGATGTATCTAAATATGGAATTAAAGTAACGTTCACATATTTTAATTCTCTAATTCTGTTAGATGTAAGTCAAATATCTGATCAGCAATTGAAAAATGTTATTCCACATGTCCAGTTTACCACACACACAGGATTAGTACTTAAAATATATCATATTACAAGTAGAGAGTATTGTATTAAATGAGATTACTGTTAAATTAGCCTACATCGAATTTATAATATAATTCGAATACACTATTTATGAAAATGTTTAGTAAGTCATTCAGTTGTAGCCATTTAAAATCTACTTCTTCCTCCATAGAGAATTGTCAATGAAATTCTGTGAAATAACTTTAGATAATTCAATTTGAACACCCGCAATGCCTGCACGTCCGTTAAAAGCCCTTGCGCATTGTGAGTCGTGCTGCACGAAGGCCGGGTCGAGGCCGCCCGAGCGACCTCTAGCGAGATCTTGCTTCAACCCAGCCCTCCATTGAGGAGGCCGGAACAGACGCATCTCGTCCGCGAAACTAGGTGGAGGCGACGGAGGAGGCGGAGGCTTGGGGGCGTTCCGCGGAGGCAGGCCAGGGCCGCAGTGTTGCAGGCGGCGGCGGCGGCGGCATCCGGGTTCGACCCCTCCTCATCCCGCCCCGCCTCAGGTCAATGCCTGTGGCCTTCGCTTCCGCGCCGCACTACTTCGCCTCACCTCGCAAGGCCCCCCTCCAGCTCCTTTTCTCGTTCCGCCCTCCGCACCACGCCTCCTCACCGCCCTCCACACCGGCAGACGGAACAAACAGTTGTTACAAGATGTAATTGGTTTTCGTTATTTTGGGGGACATTGTCTGGAATGGCAACGTGAATAAGGCCTGTTACATTGCCGACGATACAAAGAAACATTTTTTCTTAACATGCTTTCCTCGAATATGTTATAAGTGCGCAAATATATTATAAGTGCGCAAATATATTATAAGTGCGCAAATATATTATAAGTGCGCAAATATGATATAAAATGCGCGATTATCATTAAATTCTGTGGACTTTTAGAAAATAGCAAATTCGAATTTCCCGTACTTCTTTTGCTGAAGAGTTTCACGAGATAGCTCAAGAGTTACTTGGACACAATTTTCAATATTATAACTCGAATATTACGTATCCGTCACAGGTAAAACGAGAAAGAGTGTGCTGTTGTAGTTTTTTTTTAATATGTCTATTATTAGTTTTCTTGTCTGATGTGTCTCAGTTGAACTTTTGTAATAGATGAGTAGAAAAAGTATTTTATTTGAGGGTTATATCGGAAGTTATACACAGGATTTAATTATACGTGTGTAACTAACGTGCTTCAAATTACTTTCGTTTCTGTTCACATTGTTACATTGTTTATGTGGATATAGTCTTACTTGATTAACTTTTTTTTATTTTCCTGAACTTCCATGTAAAACTAAAGTGTACAACATACCTTTCTTCCTCGAAATTCATTTTGCTTTCTTAATTCGTAGAAATATGTTTATGTTTGTCTCTGTCCATGTAATTACAACAGTTGTACCTACGCTTTCGAGGTGGGTACTAGTGAGGAGCACTGTAAGTCCTCTTGTTTTTCGTTCCCGCATCTTGCGAGGAATGTAGTTCTTGTGCTCACAGAGGAGAGAGCATGCCTTGCAAAATTCATGCAGTTCCGAAAGTTGTTGCTCTTAGTTTGTTGTCAATAAATGTGGGTTTAATAGCCAATGTTTGGAATACGCTTCAGCCCAATTCGATGTTCTTGTGCAACGATATTCATGTCTTGGCTTACGTTGCTCGTATTTTTATTTGCTATAAAAGAAACAGGAATGCATTTTTTGCACGAAAAGGGGTTAAGAAACATCGTCTGGAGAAATTTTATGCATATAACTGGAAACCAGAATGAGACCTTCACACATAACGATGTGGAACTACGAGTTTCCCTGTTGCAGTTACTTCATTTTGTAATCCTTGCCCAAGGAGGATCGTGGATTCTGTGCAGACGTTCAATGAGCGTATTTTCTAATATAAATTTTCCAATTAGTGCAAAATAGATAACTGCCCACAATGCATTCCAATAATATCTTTTGCCCAAGAGATCCAATGCAAATGGCACACAAATGGTAATCAATAACTTTATGATTTGAGTTGATTTCATTATAATTTACTCGTATAAATTCCAATATTTTAATATTGATTCAGCAAGATTATTCCTTCTCCTGATTATTTTTTCTAAAATTCAATTGATTTTATTAATCTGTTTAAATAAAGAAAGAACAACAGGCTTTTCTCTTATTCCTAGGAAATTTCGGAATCAAGAATCATTACTTATCTATGAAGTATTAAAATTTAGCGATCAAAATTTATGCTAATTGAATTTTTAACCTTAATTTCTTCCCATTTGAATTATTTTACTGTAATGTCATTCAGTGAGAACTCCCGTTCTAAATATTCTCTAAGAGGTCCAAGGTATTGTGATGGTAGTTTTACCATAGAGTAAAGATATATACCTCCTTAGTCTATGGTTTCACCTAACGACACAGGACATAGAAACTCCTTAAAGTACTTTTTGGTTGGTTACATACTAAAGGAGATTTTTTATTGTAAAAATATTGTATGAACTTTCTTTCTTAAATGGGACAATCATTTTACACGAAGGAAGTGTTCTTGAGAAGTCATATTCATTAATACTGCATGCGTCTGTATTTGTCGAATAATTATTAGTAATAACTAATTAATATTAATAAAATCGATATTTAAGTAGCCCCGAAATTCACGACGTCACGTAGTGACGTGTCTAGTGCGAGTTTTGACCTAACGACAATCATCACCATGGTACAAAAACGGCAGCAGTATGTAAATAGTTTTGAATGCTATGTTTTTTCATAGACATTTGCAGCGATGGCGAAATGAACCATAACTCGCTCACTTATTTTAGAGAATACTTTCCAGCATCCACACTCAGTCACAAAGTTACTGGAATGTATTAATAAGAAATCGATTTTACATGCAAATTTATTTTTATTGTTTCAATGTATATAGACCCCTCCTCTTTCAACACACTACTGGCGTCTTTTCAGAAGTTTTTGGAATACCCTAGAGAGGTCACTTTAAAAAAATTTAAGAGGTCAGTCTCTGCATTTTGAATTTTGAAACGTACCATTTTCATGGGTACTTCTAGTTTGCGTAACAAAAAAGTTTGCTGGTTGCAGGCCACTTGAGTAGGGAGGATGTGAGAGTTTTACTACGATTTGGAAACTGTCAATCTTCATAGCAGGTAGGCACAAATCGTGTAATCATTATAAAATTATGTAAAATTAGTGTTTCGTTAATGGTCAACTCTACTATCATCCGACATGTCCGACGTCACTCTTGGAAAAGAAGATCCAGGACTAATTAAAACTCGTTGTCTGTGGTGCTAATGAAAGGACCTCCACAGCTTGAGTCATCATTACACGATTGCCATCCTTCACTGAATCGCTTGAAACTCGTACATTTCTGACTGAGTTACGCATTCAGCACCATAAACCCATTTCATAAACTAGATTGTTTCCTATACGGATCTATCACAGGATTTTATCCCTGCGCTTTGTTCCGCTATACGATATCAGAAACGCAAGTGAGACTAGTAAAACTAATCAGACATGACAATCAGACTTGACAATCAGACATAAAATTCAGAGCGATGAGGCCATTTATTATAGAAGTAATAAGGTAACGAGAGAATGAGTTCAGAACTGAAGTTTGCATTATATAGCTACGAATTACGGGAAAAGGATGGGGGAGGTAGTGGTCGAAAGATTTACTTACTTTGCCTAATATAAATTAGTTATTGTCAACAATACCTCTGCAATGTGGGTAATGATAATTATTTCCTATTCTGCTTAACGATTTCAAACTTTGTTTTCATTACTTGGTTACTGTATGCAATTTCTTACTTTACCGTTAATATATCTATCGATGGGCAAACCAATTTATATACAATACCGCACTCGGAATAAAACTAGAAATAAATATTAATACCATCTGCAGGACGTGTGCATTTTTGTCAATCTCACATCCTGAGAAGCTAAATAAGAGTTCATTATCGGCGAGTCGATTTAGAAAGAGCTGCCCTGGCGAGCGGGCGGGCGGGCGGGCGGGCGCCGCGCCGCGCTTGGGAGCGGCGTCAGCAGCGCCGGGGCGCCCGCGAAGCGATCTGGCAGCGGCGCCGCCCGCCGCCCTCATTGAAGCCTTAATTGCGGATGACGTTCCGAACCCGCTCCTTATCGCGCCTTCGTTATTACTCTGCGCCGCAGCGCTCGAGAAGAGCTGGCCGCCTCTGCCTTCACTGACTCCCCGCGTCGTTGCGGCTTCAATGTCTTGGGGGTTCTGGAGAGTTTTCTTTTTTTCTGTAGGTTGCAGTCGTCTCTGTATTGGTCGCAGATTGCGCCCTGCATGAAATACAAAATAAAGTCAAGAATATGATGTGTCGTCTGATCATCTGATTTTTTGTGTCATCTCTGCAAATACAACATTTTCTTGGCAGAAAAAATTTGATTATCTGTTGTTAGAATGACTTCAGTTAATTGTCTGAGATGCGGTCGTATGTATTGACCTTCTTCAACGTACAAACGTGTTATTCTGCAACTAGATATCGCAATTAGTTTTGATTACCAGTTGGGATCAGCTCGGCGATATTGAATGAACTTGTAAGGAAACAATTATTATGAAAGGAGTTTGAATCGGGAATAATGATTTTTACGTGGTTATTGTGAATAAAACTCTAATATTATTAATTTTTCCTTTATTTTTCAAATAGTTATCATATACAAAACTGTACTTGTCTCTTACAAAGACTGGACATGATTCTCACACACTTCTATCTAAAATATTTTTCTGCTTCTTTCAAAATCTATATTTAAATTCATCACAAAATATTTCTCTCAGATATTGAAGAAGGTTTAACGCTTTCGAAATAAATCATCAAATTTTATTTAATTTACGACTTAAAGCTTTGCTGTATATCACTCGCACATGACACAATAACGACAAGTAATTTAAGATAACCACGATACATTATGATCTACTGTTAGTTAATAATAAGATGGTTACATGTTGTTACTGACAAATGGTATATGTGGTAACTTCATTATCACTGGCACCCATGTTTCGATTTTATAAAACTCTTTTAATAAAATAATCTTTCTCTGAATTTGAATTTTCTTTCACGTAAGAAAAAAACCACAATAGATACAATATATATTTTGTGTATGGAAATAATCTTAATATGCAGCGCATCTGAAGACAGGCGAAGGAAAGTAGAAAGCAGACGAACGTGGGCTTTTTTCACATTGGTAACACTGGTGCACGTGAGCCAGGAGCAATACGGGTTTCGCAAAAACTTGTTAACTCGTCAAATCTTTCCCAAGGATTTTAGGTCTTTATGTACAAAAAATAAAGGAGAGTTAACGTATAAAATATGGTTTGCTTATGCATTTATAATATTTTGTATATTTGATTTCTATTGTTTTTGAAAGTTTACAAAGTTTTGATTTATTTTCACGCAGCACATCTGGCTTGTAAACAGATGCAATGTATGAAAGCAGAGGTCAGTAATGTCTAAAACAACTTTTGCAATAAAAATGTACATTCGAAAAACCATATTACGTTTGTCTTATCTACGCATTTTAGATAAAACTAATTTCTACTATTCGAAGATGCAGCTCTTTAAAAATCAATTAAAAATTTTTAGATCTTTGAGATCTGAAAGGTAATAATAATAATAAACCTGGGAAGTGAGAGGAGGAAAGAGTGCATCGCTCCTGGCCCGGAGAGGGTGAGAAAGCCCGACGCTCAGTGGCAAGAGGGCCCTGAGGGCGTCCCGTGCCGAATGACAGCCCCCGCGACGAGCCAGCGGCGCCCCGGAAAGCGTCTAGTACACTACTCGTTAGACGAAGCGAAACTGTTAAAATAACATCGATTTCCTTGAAGAAGACTTAAATTAATTTGTTTATCATGCATTCATGAAAATCGAATATCCAATACAGGAGTTAATCTGCCTTCCGTTCCGTGGGCATTTTTAATTTTCAACTACAACATTTTGATGACCTAAGGAGAAAGTTTACATTCTTCTGGCGTCTTCTCATGTAAACGTATTGTACATATATTTTTATATTCTGTCAAATATTACAGAACTCCTTGAATTAAAATAATTCCGAAAAATAATTCCAATAGTGTTGAAGAATTTCTTTTTCTCTGAAACGGAAAAGACAGAATCTCCCTAAAAGGCGGTTTCCGAGAGGTTTCTTAAAACGTTATTTCGAGCAGGCGCATCTAACGGTCGATGAATAGGCAAATGCAAGGCACGACGTTATCTTAAAATATTTGTCGTGTCCGATTCCAAAGGACCGGAGTGAAGTGAATGGGACCACAAAAGATGTTGAAGCGACGCCTTTCAAACCGCGAGTCCTTGCGGCGGAATTATGGCATCAGCACGGGGAGTCGTGAGATCGCTGATCTTATGGCTGTTATGACGACGATGAAAAGGAGAATGATCCTCCAGCAACGTGCCTCGGCTGAAACCCAAACATTTTTATACCATGTTTGACGTGAAAATAATCTTGAATCGACCGAATCAAATTTTTATAGCATGTACAAATACATGAATTCCAATCACGTTCTTTGATGTACAGTTTTAGATAGTAGTTAAGCCATTAATACACCTTTTAAAATGACAAATTACGTAATGAACTGCGCACACGATTTTGCTGACAGGATCACGATAATATTTACAAATCAGCTGTCATTGTAGAGAAACGTTACACTACATGTAATGTCTCAAGCAAATGATGTTTAATAAACGATGTGTGTGGTCGTTAACAAAAAACTAATAAACATAATTTATCCTTTATGCAAACCAAATCTACAACTGATTCGGTCTGTAAGCTCTCTCCATTGCAAAAATAACAGAATAGAGATCCTTATTTGATAATTAAATATCCCAGCACGTTTCTGCGACATACTATTTTCCCCCGTCGCCAAAGCCGTTTTCGAAAGAAAGAAAAAAAAATCCTCGACTCCCGGTGCTGTCGACATAAGACGTTGGTGCGCAAGCCACTGCGTTGAGAAGGCGTCGCGTCGTAGGGCTCGCTGTCACTCGGGCGCGGTTCCCCTTGGCGGCGGCGGCGGCGGTGGCGGCTGCGGCGGGGCTACGCGCGCCGCGCTCAGTTGTAGAGCACCTCGACGATCTTGTCGTAGTCCGCGAGCTGCACGTCGACGCCGTTCCCGCTGCTGCCAGCGCCGCCACCGCCGCTGCCTCCCGCCGCCGCGTTGAGCGCCGCCTGGTCGCGCATCTGCTGCAGGAACTCGTTGTCTTTGCTGTTGGAGAAGACGCTCTGGATGGGGCGCGGCTGCGTCGACTGCACGATGCCCGCTGGCACCACGGCCTGCGGCGGGCTGCTCAGCTCGTCCTCCTCGCCGAACACCGGGCGCTGCACCTGGGGGCGGGGGACAGACGTTAGGGGTACTCATAGCAAATGGTCGCTCTTCGTGTTCGTCGATGTACGGAGGCCGAGCCTCTCCTAGAGCATGTTTGAGCATGTGTTTGTAGCATGGGAGGGTTTCATATTTCCGTGACAGAGTAAATTTTATACTTTCGCAATAGTCACTTCACATAATCAACAAGTATATCGCTGAAAACAATAGAATTTTCAGAAATGATTGATCAACCAACGACAGGTTACGTCTCTCATCCACAATTCCTCAGCTAACTCCCTGACTGTGTCTACATTCAGTTTCCGTAATAGTCCCAAGTACCATTTATTATTGACGTTCCCGACAGTGGAAGCAGTGCTGAGATGAAAGTTACCTTGGCGTAAATACAGTGTGATATGGGAATCCTCGGTATGAATTTAAAGGAACGCACAAGGCGATCATAGTAAACCGAGGGAGCTCTAAGAGACAAGTGCCCATGTTGGTCCTTTGTAGTCCCTTTTACTGAGCTACTTGGTGGTCAGTAGGGAATACTGCAGGGTTTGCGAGATACTTGTCTCGATTTAATGTATGGTAAAAAGTGCACTTGAAGAAAAATAATAAACGAGAGAAAAAATGTAATAAAATATTGACGGCCCTACTCATAGTTTAGAAGATTTAACAGACTGTGAGGTCGTGGATAAGACAAGTGCCCCGCCATTAATGTTTCAGTCTCTAGAGAAAATATTTCTTTTGAAGCGATATGTTCATTGATCCTGCTATTAAAAAGTGTCCCTTTTACTTGTGTATAAAATGATTGCAAGTTCTCTTTGGGGAGGAACTAAATTCTTAACAATGATGAAAACAAGGCGGGATTGTAGTGGTCAGAATTAATTCCAGCCGCACTGTCTAAAGTCATCATAGAAAGTATTATTTTCAGAACAGAAATGCATACAATTGGATTTCATAGTGTTGTGTTATGCTTATACATAAAAGTGTTTTTTTCTTCTTCTTCACTTCAAGGATAGGTCTATGACCTGTTCCAGCTTCTAAGAATTCCATTTTTTGATTTTTTATTATAATTGTTAATTTATTGATTGTGAATCCTGTATTATCTGCTGAATTATTAATCTCATACAATAGCCTCATGAAAAGAATTACGTTTGGATGAGACTGACAGTTAGCTTATAACGTCAGAATACAATTCAAGCGTTTTCTAATGATAATTGCGATTGAGTAGTCATTGACATCTAATAAATAGAGTACAACAGTTTTTCCTTCATTAAAATTTCTTTCTAGTGACAGCCGCTTTACCATTTATATGGTAAAGCCCGTACTAGTAGCCAAATTGTTTTATTCGATATTTGACTTATCTGTATCGATCTTCTACACTATAACACATATATTTAATTGTGAATCATTCGGGCAATTCTACAACTCTATTCGAATAAAATGTCCTTTCAGAAATGTTTCTGAATGTTTTACGCTTCCGGTCCTATCTACTGTCCGAACGTAACTTAGGAAAGTTCTCTGCCTGAGACTCAAACGACTTTACACGGGTCACATGTGTTAATGCGTTAGATAGTCGAAGTAAGGTGAGGGCTAAAAGCTTTAATAGCGTCGGATATGGGAACATCAGAAGTTTTATCACATCGTTTTGTAATATTGTGTTTCCATTCAGTTTCTTAATCAAAGTGTATAGAAACCTTTGACTAGATACGAGCGATTTATGTGTAGCCATAAAGAGATCTAGAGGTATCTCTATCGTGAGAGTTAAAAGTAACTGTAAATGCCGCATTAAAATATACGCGACTTCCTATATTCCGAAAGAGGGCTAGTTTTAATAGCTGGCTGAACACGTTGAGTTGAAAGTATTTTACTTTCGTAATTTTGTCTAATTTAAAAAAAAGTATATCTTATAAGCGAAGGGTCACTTTGCATTTAGCTAATCTCAGAGTTATTTTGAATACATGACGAACATATGCTAACGAAGAATATCAAATTTCAACTAACGTTACAAATTAGATTCATTTCAAATAGACATCGATCTCTCTCAATGAAGAATACAGTTTTTGCGTGGCTCTTAAAATATTTTTTTAGTATTACACCTCATTAAATGTGTTCTTAGCCTACTCGGTTAACTCATACACCCACGCAAAACGTCAGCAGATGTATTTTATCCTAATTTCGCTCATATAATGTATCACATGGCACATGTAATCTTCTTGCCATTGGCAAAAGTAGCTATTTAATTTACACTGTACGTAACATACGGTTTTGAAAAATACCTTACCTTCGTAGTTTCCTTGTGTGTTGTGTATTTAACAATTATTGCTCGTAATGTATTTAGGAAGTATTCTACATTTAATTTGAACTAAACGTAATGAATAGTTAATTACGTGCTATTAAGTGTTTTATGACAACCGGGAAATGAATAGTTGTTATTTATGTTTTTGACGAGTGATTGGTCATGAAGGCGAAGTGCGCGTGGCGCGGGCGGGGAGCACTTACGACGAGCACGGGCGGGGAGGCGATGGTGCTGGGGAAGTCGAGCACGGTGACGACGGGGCGGCCGCTGGACACGAAGGGCGGGCGGGG